>UELU01141007.1:0-10412 GCA_900490025.1 Megastigmus dorsalis | reverse complement strand
TCTTTGTATAACTGTTTCAGTAAATTATTTTCTATTTTCAATGCTTCTATTTCACTATAGTCATCATACACTGTTTTATCTAAATTATTATCTACATTTTTTTCGTGCACTATTTCGTTCAGTATTTCTTTTTTAATCAACTCACGATTTTCACTTTTTAATTGTGCTATAAATTCACACGCGGCAGTATTCAGCACTCCATATGGCAGGTTAGAGGTTAGTGCAAAGTTTGGATGTTCGTGGCATATAACAAATGTGTTATTTATGAGTTTTACTGGACTTCCTGCATTATATTTTGCAACAAACTCACTCGTATGAAAAAAATTTCCACATACTATACAAACTACTGCTCCTACTTTAACGTTAGGATGGCACTTGTAATGTTTATTAAGTGAGACGTTGGGCGGTTCCTTACCTCCCGACGCCATGATGGCAACTTATCTGAACAATTTAACAAAAAAAAATGTTATTCACGTTTTGCGCTAATTGCGAAAAAATAACAAATAAGTCAACATCTTCTCCTACAATAAGCACAGTTGTTTCTGAATCTAATCGAGCATTCTCAATCGCTGTAACAACTATTAATCGATCTGCATCTACAGGAGCTATTTTCGTCCGAAATCCAGCGTTATTTAATGACACAAATCATAACAATAAGTCTCGATTTGTTTATCTCATTAGTGAGAAATTGCTTTTGACTAACCAAAATGGTGGTGTTATTATTAAAAAGAAGTTATCGGCTAACATTTTTCAGCTGCCTATGTGAGCGCTCTACACATTTCGTGGATAAAATGTCATCCTCGGGATAACCATCGAAAATGGTAGAACTATTTGGAGTATAATGATTTTTCGCATACGATACATAATAATTTACTATTGAATATTTTTTTATGTTACTTTGCCATACTACTTTGTGCAAAAAAATCCTCCGTCTATAACATGCGTTATACTTCCTGCTGCTGGAATTTCATGAGACAAATTAAAGTTTGCATAAAATATAAAGAATATTTCAACAGAAATCTTTTGAAATATAAGTAAAGGAGATATATATATATACTTCTTCATTCACAATATTTATCATCGTACAATTAGCATCCACCAGTATTTTTTCCATCGATTGTTGCTGTATTATAGCCAGCATTGTCATAAACGAATTGCAAATACGTATCGGAAATAAAATTCAAATTTTCTGGATCATTTACAATTTAACTTTCAAAACGGACAGTTTCAGAATAAGATGCACAAAGACCTATGTTACATAAACAATCGATGAGCCCTTTAGCGGGAAATTTTTTGTGCATCATGCACGATAGCCCTAGCAAAATCGAGAAGAAAATTATCGCGGACGAACAGAGGACACGGCGATATGACTTAGAGTAATCTTATATTATATTAAAGTGAATCAAATTTTTGTGTTCTCCGGTTCTCCGGTTCTCCGGTCTCCGGATCACCGATTAAGATGTAACTAATTTTTTACTAATGAGAACTACGTAACAATAACAATAACAAATTAGTGTTTACATTTTTTATTGTTTCATTGTTTATGGTTACCCATTTTTTTTATGGTATTTTCATTTTTTATGGTATTTTCATCTTATATTATTTCATTGATTATGGTTAGCCATTTTTTGTTGTTTTTTTATTTTTTTATGTGGTTTTCATTTTTTTTGTGTTTTCATTTTTTACAGTGTTTTCATTTTTTATGGTGTTCTCATTTTATATGGTGGTTTCATTTTATATGGTGGTTTCATTTTTTATGGTGTTTTCGATTTTTTTTTATGTTTTCACTTTTTATGGTATTTCCATTGTTTATGGTGATTTCGTTTTTATGGTGTGTTTATTTTTTAAGGTGTTTTCGTTTTTTATGGGTTTTTCTTTTTTTATGGTGTTTTCATTGTTTATGGTGTTTTCGTTTTATATGGTGTTTTCGTTTTTTTATGGCGTTTACGTTTGTTATGGTGTTTTCGTTTTTTATGGTGTTTTCAATTTTATGGTGTTTACGTTTTTTTTATGTTTTCATTTTTTATGGTATTTTCATTGTTTATGGTGTTTTCATTTTTATGGCGTATTCATTTTTTATGGTGTTTTCGTTTTTTATGGTGTTTTTTTAATGGTGTTTTCATTGTTTATAGTGTTTTCGTTTTTTATGGTGTTTTGATTTTATGGTGTTTTCATTTTTTATGGTTTTTTCATTTTTTATGGTGTTTTTGATTTTATGGTGTTTTCGGTTTTTTTATATTTCATTTTTTATGGTATTTCCATTGTTTATGGTGATTTCGTTTTTATGGTGTTTTCAATTTTATGGTGTTTACGTTTTTTTTATGTTTTCATTTCTTAGTATTTTCATTTTTTATGGTGTTTTATTGCTTATGTTGTCTTCATTTTTTATGGTGTCTTGATTTTTTATATTGTCTTCATTTTTATGGTGCTTTCATTTTTCTTATTTGTCTTATTGGAAAGACAAAAATGATCAATGCACAATTATAGAGAAGAAAAAATTAAAAAGAAAAATGTTAGTTGATAAAAGAAAAGAAAATATGGAAGAATTAGTGCAAATTAGTTTAAAAAATAAATTTATAAGTCTGAAATGTACAAAAAGTGTTAATGATATCGAAGAACCAATTATATCAACTAAAAAATTAAAATTTGAAGAAAATGAAAAATTATATGATGTATATGATGAACCAAATATTACAATAAATAAGAAATGTACAGAATTATTAAAAAAAATGTATTTTAAATAAAAATGAAAAAAGTTTAGAATTGACAAGTAAATTAAAAATAATAGGTCGAATAGCAAATGTACAATTTGATGAGAAATTAGTTTACGAAAACAACTTGGGCTTAAGACTGAAATTTGTAAATATTGCAATGCAAAACATTTTATTTTTGAATATACAACAGGTAAAGAATTTACAAATTGTTGTCACAAAGGGAAGGTAGACTTGCCGAAAAACCCTGCTTATCCGGAATACTTAAAGCAATTAGCTACAGAAGGATCAGAAAATATTATTCATTTTCGGAAAAATATTCGAACATATAATAATGCTTTAGCTTTTGCAAGTTTTGGGGCTAATTCTGATAAACTGTCTAATAGAGGACCGCAAGTTATCAGAATTTGTGGTCAAATATATCACAATATTTATGCTTTGCATCCAAATGAAAATGATGCTCGAAAATATGGACAATTATATGTTCTTGATAATGAATTAGCTACAAATCAAAGAGAAAAATAATTCTTGTAAAAAATTATTTTTGTTAAGTCAGTTAGATAGCTTATTGAGAAATGTTAACCCTTATGCTACAGCTTATAAAATGATGCATGAAGTAGAAAAAGAAGAATCAGAACGATACGCGAAAAGTGGTTGCACACCAAAATCAGTAACTATGTCTATAAAACGAAACAATAAATTAAATACTCCTACAGAACGTGATATTGTTATATATTCAAGACATGAAAATCGAATTAGTATTCCTTTAATAAGTAAACACACCGACCCCATGACATATCCACTTATTTATCCAAACGGAGGATATGGGTGGTTGCCTAATATGAAATGTAAAAATGAAAAGAACATTATTTCAAATTTACAATTTTATAATTATAGATTTTCCATAAGAAGTTCCATATTGATGCATTTGTAAAAGTTGAAAGCTCAAGAATATATTTTATAAGAAAAAATCAAATTGTTTTAAGAAGCGATTGTTATAAAGGCGTTATAGATTATCTACATAAAAAAAAAGAATCTAATAATATTAAAATTTGAAAACTGTTTATTTTACCATAAAATTTTACTGGTAGTCCAAGATTTTTAAAACAAAATTATATTGCTTCAATGACTATTGTAAATCGTTATGGAAAACCTGACTTATTTATAACAATGACATGCAATCCAAACTGGAAAGAAATAATTGAAAATATAGAAACGTATGAAACTGCAAACGATAGACCAGACATAGTTGTTAAAGTATTTCAACAAAAAGTAAAAGAATTTAAAGAAATGGTAGTTAAAAAAGGTGTTTTAGGAAAAAGTGTTGCTCATACTTATGTTATCGAATTTCAAAAGTGAGGACTTCCACACATGCATATGTTATTATTTTTAGACGTAAATAATAAAATCAATACTCCAGAAAAAGTTGATGAACTGATAAACGCAGAAATCCCAAATGAAGATATATATCCACAGTTACATAAAATTGTAAAACAATTTATGATCCATGGTCCTTGTGGGGAACAAAACATGAGCTCTCCTTGTATGAATAAAGATACAAGAAAATGTACGAAAAATTTTCCAAAAAGTTACAAGGACAAAACAACTTTTAATTCATCTGGATATCCATTTTATATGCGAAGAAATGATGATAAAAAAATCAACTATAAAGGTATGCATTATAGTAGGGTAGCTGATAACCGCTTTGTTGTTCCATATAATCCTTATTTACTGTTAAAATTTAATTCTCATATTAACGTAGAAGTGTGCTCAACTGTACAGTGTATTACTTATAAGTGTAATACTTATTTAAATATTGTTATGAAGGACATAACTGTGCTTATATTGAAATGCGCGATGCTGGTATCAATTTATAAAAAAATTCTGATAACTCAAATCAAAAAGAAAATATTGAAAACAACGAATACGAATATGATGAAATTAAGCAATACATTAATACAAGGTATTTATGTCCCCCAGAAGCTATGCACAGATTATTAGAATATAATTTACATCAAATTTCACATGTTATACTACGAGAAATACCATTTAATATGCGCCGAAAACAATTTCCCATTCGATTAGGCTTCTCAATGACAATAAATAAACCACAAAGGCAATCGTACAACGAGAGCTACTTTTGTCTTTCCAATAAGCTTCCTTTTTACGCAGTGCTTCTTTTTTGCGTTCTTTTTTTAATTCATCACTATTCTGTAAATGCAATTTTTCTAATTTTTTATTTTTTTTTTTTAATTTTTGTTCTTCTAATTTACACCCATTACTAATTTTAATATGCTTCTTTTTCACGTTCTTGTTTTAATTCATTACTATTCATCGTTTGCCTTTTCAACATTGTTTATTGTTTTCTATTTATTTTTTTTTCTTTCAGTTTGTTAAATTGTTCACTTTTATTTTTCCAATAAACTACTTTTTCACGTAATGCTTCTTTACCGCATTTCATTTTTTTATCACTGTTAATCATTTGTATTTCTTTTAATGTTGTTCTTTTTTTTTTAATTTTTCTCAATAGTTTCCTTGTTTTTATAATTGTTCTTTTCTTGAGGAGTAACTATTTTGTGAAGTAATGCAACGTTTTTGCATTTATTTTCGAATTCATCGCCATAATTGGCTCCATTTTTTATTTTACTTGCTATTTCTTTTTCATTAAAAAAAGTAATATTTTCCAAATGAATATTTTCCGAAATTTTAGCAAAGTCAGTATGATGAAAATGATTGCAAGATTGTATTTCATCGTTTATTTCCATTGGAGAAATGGAATCAATGCAAATTTTTTTATGTTCACTGTACAAATTCATTATTCTTTGTTGTTCAGTAATTAATTGTTTTTGAAAATGGTTTTATAACATTTTAATTTCTTCTACATTAAAGTTCAATTTTTTTTTAATACAAGTTAGTCTATGATTTATAGGTTTTCTTATCGGTCTTACCGAAAAATCATAGTTCATATGTTCAAATGATAATTTTTGTAACATATTCAATAAATGTGAACGCATAAATTAAATACAATAGAAACAGCAAAAGCTATTGCAAAAATTCCACAATCATAGATATTAGTTTGTATTGGTACAGTTTCAAAAGTAATTTTTAATTCTCAATTATTTGGAAATAATCTATTTATAAAAATTTTATGTTCATCATGTAGACATTTGACATTCATACTATCGTAAATGTGAACCGTATTATTATTATAATACATATAAATCCAATGACCTTTTTCAGAACTTCCAGAAAATAATAATTGAATGTATTCACTATTCATTGAAATCGGATTAATGTAACACGGTTTTTGCACTAAAAGCGTTGATTGCATATTAATGAAGTAGATGACTCAAGAATATCATTAAATTTTGAAATATGCATATCATTTAACATAAAAGCATCACCACTATATTGTCCAAGCCCATTTACAATTAATTTTTCTTCTTCCGTCAAAAGCATTGCACCTAAAATATATTTATAAATCTAAGATATATTTATATATATTCGAAATCTTTTACTACTAAAATCATAATAATTAATTAATATAAAATAATTAATCTCTTTAATAATTTTTAAATTCAAATTTCTTTAAAAGATTATTTTAAAGTTATTATATTAATAACTTTATTATAATACCTGGAATAAACAAATAAGAATAAACAAATAAAAAATTATATATAATGCGATAATAGATACATTAATTAATAATCAATTATAAATATAAACTTTCTCTACTATATTAACTTATTTATAATATGATGCAAAATAAATTGTTTAAAAAAATAATCTTGCAAAAACAATGTCAAATTCGGTATCAACGATACAATAAACTTAAGAAACCGAACATAACATTCTTATTTATTATAAAAAAAAATATGAATATTATGAAAATATAAAATTTGGTTATTAATTTTACCGTTATTTTGCAAACGAAAATTTTCAACAAATAAGTACATATTTCAAAAGTAAAATTATTGAGGACACGATTACTGTATTTTATATTCTTTGACTTTCAATCCTTGCACTTAAACAATTAATGAATGAAATTATAAATTTGGTAAAATCTTACCTTACTGATAACAATTATGAATAATAATGTTTTTATTTTAAATTAGCCTTACTGAAAATATATTTCATTTAACATAAAAGTACTCTTTTCAATGAGTAACTAGATTGCCACAATTATTTTATTTGAACATGTACTATTAAAGACAATGGTTTAAGTAAACTTCGAAATAAGTTCTACTCTAACACGCCCTCTCAGCACTTTGAACAAGAATTCAAAAAGTAGCAACACTGCTATGTATTCATAACAATAGATTGTCAGAGGAAAGTTAAATTGATATCATACTATAGCGCCCTCACAAAAGAATTTCGAAAAGCTGAATGGGCAAACAATGTTTGCCAAACATATACTACTAAAAATTTTAGAATCATTGTTGATTATAAATATATTATATTATATTATAATGTATAATTTAATAATAGATTAATATTATTAAAATTGTTATTGTTAATAAAAAACTTTATAAAAAAATTATTTAATGTAGAATAAAATTACTTAAATTTCTTAACATTTACTCATTTGTAGAATCTATGATTAATAATGTCTTAAAAAAATTCAAACATAAATTTATTATTATACTTCAGAGTCAAAAAACATCATAATGAAAATGAATGATATATTATATGTAACATTAAAAGGATTAAAATGGAATTTTTTAAATGGTAAATTTTATTACGTACTTTATATTATTTCATTGATTATGGTTACCCATTTATTTTTATGGTATTTTCATTTCTTATGATGTCTTCATTTTGTATTATTTCATTGATTATGGTTACCCACTTTTTGTTGTGTTTTTATTCTTTTATGTTGTTTTCATTTTTTTTGGTGTTTTCATTTTTTATAGTGTTTTCGTTTTTTATGGTGTTTTTATTTTAAATGGTGGTTTCATTTTTATGGTGTTTTCGATTTTTTTTATGTTTTCATTTTTTATGGTCTTTCCATTGTTTATGGTGTTTTCGTTTCTTATGGTGTTTTCATTTTTTTGGTGTTTTCGTTTTTTATGGTATTTTCATTTTTTATGGTGCTTTCATTTTTATGGTCTTTTCATTTTTTATGGGGTTTTCATGGTTTAAACACCTTTATTTGATTTTTCTCTATATGAAGCGTTTTGTCTCAGAACTGTTATTTGAACTCTTCAGTAAGACTTTACAAATTATATTTAAAACAGAACCTGTCTTGGACGCTTTTTTTATTACAATTTTCTAAGTATAAATACGCTACTGCCGTTTTGTATTTTTTTTTTATTTTCGGAGCATGCTTTAACATGCTGCTGCCGTTTCAAGATTCAAAACATGAAAATCCAATTAGTATTCCTTTAATAAGTAAACACACTGACCCCATGACATATCCACTTATTTATCCAGACGGAGGATACGGATGGATGCCTAATATGAAATGTAAAAATGAAAAGAACTTTATTTCAAATTTACAACAAACATTAATAATTTGGGAAAAATTTCTCAACAGGCAATTATCGATGCACTTGTAAAAGTTGAAAGCTCAAGAATATATTTTATAAGAAAAAATCAAAATTTTGTAATCTACCTATATTATTCGCTGATACCGTAAACAGAATGAAATTTTGTCCTACCCAAAGTCGTAAGACATTGTTTCAAAAATATACATAGGCGTACGTACTCGGAAATCTCGAATATGCTTCAATATATCAATTTTGTTTCAAATATTATATATTTTTTACAGACCTTAAACTTTTAAAAATGTATAACCTCATTACGAAATGTATAATTTAAATTTTACAATATTTTAAAGGTATCAACTTATATTTTATATAAAATTCATATTTTACAGATTGTAATTATAAAAATTACTTATTTAGAATGTATTATGTTGCACTTGACCATCTTCGAAATGCAGCCGAGCGAGCGTTAGCGAGCGAGGTTTTTTTATGCTTGTCCTTAATTAATCTATTAAGTAATCCTCGTGCTAGCTGGATTATGGAGGAAGGCCCCTGCACCCAAGTCGTTTTTTGCAATAATGTTGTTGGCACCAACAGTTTCAAATGAATAATTTTTATTGCTCATACGTAATCCGTTATTAATAAAAAATTAGAACCCTTGATTCGCGGTAGCTAACTTTTTAGAAGCTTTTAATTATTCACTACCTATAAGCTAAAATTATTTTATACGTGTACACTACTCCGCCTCTATCTCCTGTTTAGTTCATGGTTTGTGGTAACGACTATATTCGCTCTAAAAAAGTGACCTAAAAAAGATTATATCCACGTAGCTAATACTGGAAAGAAGTACCAAAAAACCACCAAAAAAGTTTCTGCACAATGTCTGGAGAAATAAATATTGCAGGTGATCAAACTGTTTCTGTCACGGTAACAGTTCAATCGGGTAAAGCATTTCATTATTGTCATCTAAACGAAGTCGAATTGGATAAAGAAAATTCTTCATTGTTCGATAATTTTGAGAAATTTGAAGAACATCAAAATAATGAAAAAGAATTTGATGAAGAAACATTGTCAAACCTGATGTCGATGAAAGATACCTAAGAGGTGTTACGTCTAGGGAGCGTAACGAAGAAGAAAATAGACTTGAATTGCGTTTAATTAAATTGACTCGTCAGTGACGGAAATTGACTTGAAAATAAGAGTTTCCCCAGTTTGCGTCGAGCGCACGGATGGGCGGCAATATTTTAATAGGCGTAGATTTGTAAAGAGCTAAATTGGAAATAACAATGCACGGGGTGCATAGCTTACTTTAATTTATTCTCAGGTAGCTGTGTGAATGTAATGTAGCTAGGAGTCTTCCCAAAGCTGCTGTAGATCTTCCTTCTGCGACGTGGGTGTGGCTTGTCGAGAGCGAAATCCGCGCGTATAAGTTAATCTTTATAATTGGAAAAGGTTCAATTGTTTCTAGTAAAATAACGATGATGTCTATTTGCGATTAAGTATAATTACTACTTTATTACTACTTTAAATTGGTTACAATAGTTGGTTATAATAGTTAATTTCGATAAATCGCGCTCAATATAAGTCAAGTGAAATATAAAAAATGTCTAACTGCGTGTTACAAAAGTTATCACGAGTATCGCGGAGACGATGTATACTTCCAGAATATCAGGCAGACAAGAGAGTGCTCCTAGTTTTGTCTCCCCTTTTATAGCTCTCCGATTACTGGGGGAAAGGTAAAAAGACGTGGACTTTCGGGGAGGGGGAGGGTGCATGTGAGATAAGGAGCTCGGGTGCAGGCATAGAGGTGCGTTACAATCTCGCTGATTGGTTAGTTGCCCTAACGTTACTACCATATATGGTCATCATTCCTCGGCACTAGCTAAGAATGCTGGTGATATCCGGTGGCGTGTTTTCTTTTGTATTTGAACTGCGTAAATTCGTAACTTGTTGCTAGGCCATACTTTTTACCCTTGATGCCTGCGCCGGCGAATGAGGGAAGTATGTCTGTCTTGTCTCGACTGAGGGTTGTAGGTAAGTAGAAGTTGCTTAAGGAGTTATACTTGATGAGGTAGAGTGTATGGCAGTTGGTACGGTAGTGACCTTCCTTGTCAGCTGTTGGTACCTCAGTTGAGATGTGGCGTTGCGTCTTTCGGTTAGTTCCGCAAGACGCGACAACTCCCCTCTTGACGAGTTTCAGCACAGGGTGCTGAAG
>UELU01141006.1:0-10940 GCA_900490025.1 Megastigmus dorsalis | reverse complement strand
GAGTACTACGCCGGCCAAGTCCCGATATTACGCAAAATTATAAATATTAAAAGTTATGAACACATGTAGATATAACCGTAATTTTGAGGTTATCTGTCAATGCGTAAACTCGTCTTACTGGTTCCAATTAATAGGAAAAACGATAAATCAGATCGACTTCAGCATAGCACAGGACGATTCATTGTTTTGAGCACTACGCCGCTCAAGTCCAAATATTATTTTTTGTTGTAAATAGAAAAAGATATCAGCGAAAGAAAAAGCACATTTGTCGGTACTGCTTCCCCTTAAGCATTATGGCAAGCGCGAATATACGCTTTCGGGTGATGTTTACATCGTGGGATAATAAAGCCTCGGCCTTATACTATCCCGCGCTGAAAACATCAGCCCCTCAAGCGTATTCGCGCTTGGGTCGGCCAAGGTACATAAATAACTAATATAACATATATATCGGCGTGGTGACCCCCACCACTACAAGTTTGCCTTCGCACGAGCCACGATCCGACCGTCAAAGCGGCGGTGCAGTGATGGTGAGTACGGCGTCGTTGCGTGCGTACGGCACAAACACTCCTCCGCCGTGAGGCGAGGCGCACAACAACGACACAACTTATACATACTGCACTCACTTTCACGGGCTCCCATTTTATTAGATTTAGCTGAATTAGCACGTGCCGTTATTTTATTGAATATCGGCGAATAGTGTAAAAAGTCATGGCTTCCTTGGTGCCGGATTATGGGACTTCCTCGGGCTCCGAAAGCGACAGGGACGAGCTGTCCGACTCTGAATCGTAAGTATATTCACGAGTACTTCTTTACCGCACATACCTATCTTACTCATACACATAGGTGTAGCACGCGCAGCATGCGTTCCTTTCTCTTCTGGGCAATATACACAAATTTTTCTAACCTACATTAGTGATTGTTTATTTTCCTACGCAGACAGAGACGATGCGCCTATGCACCGCGTTTATTACTTAGTATAGGTATACATGAAATTATTTTTTTTTGTAATTTCAATTGCTGGAGCACGGGTTTTTTTAATGATTTTGTTCGTGTTTTTATATCGGTGCCCAAGTGTGACCTTTTTATACGAAAAAAATATTAACTTCTATGGTTTTGCGTAGCTGTTTGAGAAGTGAATGGTTATATTAGGGGAATAGCTTACGACTGCTGTAAAAGCTTGTTATTAAAAATTATGTAATCCATAATTGCATTTTGTAAAAATAAGTAACGTTACCTTGGATGTTCCAATTTTTCAAAGCCTCGAGGATTTCCATATAGTTGCATAAACTGGTCTCGGAAAAAAAAACAATAACGTGAACTTTCTACTTGACTTGCATATATATATACTTATATGATATCGATCTATTGGGTACAATATAATTCTGAGTAAATATAAATCGTGGTAAAAATCGTTTTTCTTCATAGTGCAAGTTTTATTTATTAAAATAGAAATATTGAACCCATAAATATGAGAACATAAAAGTGATGAAGAAATCCTTTCAAAGAAACAGCTGTTCTGATTATTTTTAGGATGTAGAATAAAATTTAGAAATACTTATACCTAGTATTACTTGATTGCTAAATAAATAATGGCTTAATACTACACTATTGCAATATTTTCTGATTACAGACTATTCATAACAAAATATAAAATTTTTTAAATTGTGATTTAAAGTTTTCCTATAAGATTATCAATACACAAATTTATAGACTTAATTGCTTATCAAAAAATCTTTGATTTTTAAATGCTAATAATCACAGTAAAATAATGTTATTAATAACTTACAAATTACAATTGAATATAATTTTAAAATTTACAAATGAAATAAGAAAATATATTTATGATTTGAGGGCATAAAATAGCATTATTCTTAATTTTAATTAATAAAAAATTAGATAACACATAGAAAACTAAACTTGTTCTTTGTAATCTGATATTGCCTAACTGTTAGTTCAAAGGATGAAGTGGAAGAGGAGGAAAATATTGAAAATGATGATGATGATGACAACGAGAAAGATACTGCTTCCAATAAGAAACTTCCATTACCCACACCAGATTTTAATGGTGCACCCACCATGAAAACTTCAGTCTTCACCAATCCATTTGTCGAAGCGGAAAAAGCTAAGAGCGCTATTCTTGAAAAACATGTCAAAATGACACCTACTTTAGATGATACAAAAATGATTAATGGCAGAAAAATTTGCTGGAACTATCGTAAAGGCAGGTGTCGGTTTGGTCACAACTGCACATTTGCGCATGACTCAGATTTACATAGAACTGCTGCTGAGTTAGAAGCTATCCGCACACCACAGGAAACTATTATATGTCAGACGCAATACAATGGTCAAGTAGGAATAACGGATGAGGAAGAGGTGGACCAAGAGAATAATCAGACGCACAAGCGTAAGAAGAGACCAGGTTTGAGCCAAAATCTTGTACCTGGTAAAAAAGTTTTGAAATTGTACAAAGCTCAACAAGCCAAGGCAGTTAGTAGATAAATATTAAGATAGTTATAAAATTTCTTGAATATCTATTGTCTTGCAAAGAGTGGTAAAGCAATTTTTATAGATATGGGCACTCTTTAATTTGTACAATAGATAAAAGCTTATCTATATATATATAACTTTAATTTGAAGTAGATATTTTTTCTGTAAATTATAACCATTGAAAATTCCAAAAATCTTTTCAAAATATTTAATAATTATTCAATGTTACCAATTATAATAAATTTTGAAATTAAAGTATATTTCAAGTCATTCAAGAGCTTCTACTTTAAATTAGTGAAAGTGCCCTTGTTCAATTTGTCAATACTAATTGTCAATAGGGATGAACTTTGGACTACAAAAAATTAATAATGTAGGTAGTTGAAATCAGTTCCCATGTTATAGGCAATTTACCAAAAATGCTTTAATAGTTACAAGTCAGTTCTACATTCTCGACAATTTGTTAGAGTTACTATAAAGTTGAATGTAATTTACAAAAATAACATGAAAGTTAAGATTTATAATGATACCTTCTTTTTACGAATTGAATTATAACTAATGTACGAATTTTACTAATGAACACCAAACTAATAAGCACATTTATATACGTGTTTTTAAAATATATAAATCAGTAATTAACTATGAGAGAAGGTTCAGTCTTAATATATTCCATGAATACTTTAAATAAACTCAGAGTGAACAACTTTTTAGACTGAAAAACAGTGTAGAACTCTCTTTTGAAACATAAAGATAAATCATAAAATCTTACATCATACTTGACCTTCCTGTGACGGAGAATAGCTTATGTGTAGTTAAAGTTTGGGTCCAAATATTTTTTATTCTACTTTAATAGATTGCTACTTGAAACTACTACAAAATACTATTGTATATTAATAACATAAGCCCACAAAAAACTGGTTTGAACCAGAGATGACAACTATGTTTCTTTATGTATTTTGACGTACTGAATCCAAATCTGAAAAAAAAATAGTTATTGTGAGTTAAAGGTCTATAAATTCCTAAAATCCGGGGATTTCGTATAAAACACAGGCCCATAAAAAAGTATGACAAAATGTAATTTGAACTGGGGATAAGACTAATATTTCTTTATGTATTTTGACGTGCTGTGTTTGATTTGAAAAGAAAATTGAGGGTCAAAGAGCGATTTTCAAGTCATGGTGATGGTAAAGCTACACAAATCACGATTTTAACAAATTTGCGTATTTTAACACATCATAACTCGAAAATCCTCTCTTTAACTCCTCAATTTTCTTCAGACTTGGACTCAAAGCGACAAAATAAGTAAGAAAACATGGTTTTTGTCTCCAGTTCAGAAATTTTTTTTTATAGGCCTGTGAATCAGATATGTGCGAACTACTGATATTTTTAATTCTAAAAATAAGTACATTATGTTTTTGATAAAATATAAGTCTTGCCCTGTTAATCACAGCTTCCGTCATTGTAGGGTTGAAATTTAGTTAGAAAAATATCTAATATATTAATATAATATTGAGATCTCTTGTGATCTAACACTCATGTAAGTTATACTTCCATACATGTATTATTAACTTCATATTTGTAAAAATTGTTAAAGTACGAAGAAAGAAAGTAAAATACATTTTTGCTACACACTTTTTGATCTAGAAAATATTTTCAGTTAGTGGTCATGTTATATGATGATAAATATAATCTACTGGTTTCTTCCTTGGGTTATTATGGTAACCTGTTCGTAAAAATTATTACGAACTAATTTATTCTGGTACTCGCTATTCATCCTGTTATTATTTATCATGTATAATAATTATTTAATCTGTGCTACACAGAAAAGAATCCTAGTAGAATTTTAATATTTTTACTTTGGCTAGGATTATAGGCGTGGAATACTAGTCGTTAGAAAATCATGAGACAGTCTTTCATTGCATAGTTTACTAAACATTTTGTACAAAAAAGTTTGATAGATGTGATTTCTCAATTCATTGCCTAAAGATGATCAATATAACAAGGTCCTATATTTCCAAAATAACCGTTTCTAGTTATTTGATCATAATATAAGAACAACATTCTAATTAGATTTTTATTTACCTATAATAAGAATCTATGTAAGACTAAGTGAAAGTTTTTACTTCCATTTTCCTGTAGAACATAAAATAAAAATAGAAAAGATATTGTTTAATCTGCTCTATATTATTCATTGTTATACTTCATGCACTTCACTCATTTGAAATTTATAACAAAGAATAAAATCTTTGTCAATCTAGAAGAATTGTTTTTACTTTATACCTACCCATGTCTCCTTTAAATTTCCCATAGAGTAATGTCCTTACATTTTTTTTTATTTATCTAAACGATAATATATATATACTTATTGGAAAATGATGATCATAATGTAATAAATAAATGATGCATGTTCAGCGGATAAACGACATTTTATTCATTCACTATAAGTACAATATAAAGTCAGATTGTATGCACTAAAGTTATGTACATACATATTTTGACATGGATTTTCATTGCAACATTCATTGAAAATATAATGATTCTTCCATTGATTTCCTTTTTTGTGTCACAGGCACTTTTGTCAGTTGTCTCTGCCAGAAGTTAAAATGTCTGTGATAAGTTAGTATTTAGCTTACATCAGACTTAACCATCACAGAAAAACACTATAGAAGAAGTATTTTTTTGGTTTCACACTGTGCACATAGTATTCTTCCTTAAACATTATGAAATCAATCACAGCACATTTTATTCAAATGGCCATTATCAAGTGGCTTTCTAGTTTCATTCACTGAAACGAAATGAGAATTATAATAATTATTAACAAATTTTTACATTAGGCAGCAATGTGAGTCTAGAAAAAATAATTAAAGGATATTCGAACGACAGCAAATACTTTTCTTTTATTGTATTTATACAAAATTGATAATTCTAGTTATTGATAATTTTCCAGATATTACGTGTTTAACTTTTTATTGTTACTCATAATTCAAACTTGTGCTATTAAAAATTAGGAATATAAAATAAACTATATTTTTTATTTTCTTAACTTCACACATTTTAAATGAATTGAGTTAAAAATTTGAGTAGCAATATAGGATAAAAGGGATTAGGTCCATTAGATCTATATTATATAGGAAATTATCAATAAATAAATTATTAAAATAATGCAAATTACTCCTTGCACAACAGGGAAAATGTTAATATTTTTCACCATTTTTGATTTTTTATTTTTAGTCATTAAACATAGTATTAAACAAAATTTACTTAAAATCACAATATTTATAATAAATTTTAAAATTAAAAAAAAAAGAAAAATTCTATTTCATTTACATATTAACGTTTAAAATTATATTTACTTGCAAACATAATTATATTTTCCATTTCATAGCATATCATTTATACAAATTCTCTAAGGTGGTGTGCAGTTCAAGTAGTGCATATTCATTTTTTACATAAATGTACAAAATTATTAAGAATTTTATATAAATTTTTCCACATGATTATATCACTGTTTTTTATTCAATTTTACAATGTTTGATCTTCAACTTATTTTTCAAATTTAACATTTGAGCAAGTTTGCTTTCAAGTCTACATTTAATAAGTACATGATATTTACATATTTGAAGGTGTAAAAACGAAAGCTAAGTATAAATTCAATTGAATGTTTAAAATAAACTACACTTGTATCATGACCATTTGATTTAAGCAAAGCTCGAAAATAAGATTAGATTTTCATGAAACAAATCATTTAAAATTTTACCTAATAATCATATTGCTTTATGCCAAAAGTATCATTAACAATATCTATGTAATGAAATAGAGAATTATTAAGTACACCTAAATAAACTTTCTACAATACTCCGTTGCTTGTATTTTAAAATTATTTTAAATATCTATTTTTAATAACGATATAATGCGAAGTTCTTCGTATGCACATGTCTCGTTTATCCTAATAGTCACGGAGTTGATAAAAATACTCGAGGTAGAAATTACAGTAAACACAGATTAATTATGATAGATTATTAATTAAACCATCACAATTGATACCTTTAATTTAGATATAAAATTGATTTTCAGTTAGAGAATAAGTATTCATAACGATTTTAGAGTTTATTTTACACTCATATAGGTAGTTTAAAATGTAAAAAAAACACTCAGATTTTTAAATTTTCGAATAACAATAAATTATTCAAACTTTCTTTTTTTTTTATTGAAATATGATAGGTGAAGCAGACTTTACGTTTTAACGAACACACAATGTTTTGATACGCTAAAATTTGATTTGTTCAATTGTGAATCAATATTTTTAACATGTAATTAAAAATATCTCTACCGACTTTTAATTAATTTGTATGAACTATTGAGAGTGGAAGAGTAAAATACTTATGTTAAAAAAACGGAAACTGGCGTTTCCTTCGGTTTCGCATATTGCCGGTGACATAAAGAATCTTCCAATCTCGAATGATTCATAAGACAAAGGATTTTATTTAACGTCTGAATCAGATCAAAGTGGACTATTTCTCATTTTTCAAAAAGGTTATAAGTTATCCAACAAAAGCTAAAACAGGAAGAAAAATTGAATCAAAATTTTATTACTATTATCAATCTAAAAGTAATAATAATAATTCTGAATTTGTTTTCATAATGTTGCCTCCACAGTTTGAAAGGGTTAAATTTTGAAATCGTAGATAGAGATTCTTTTTAAAAAAGTCAACTTTCGTAATAATAAAAAATGATATTGATTTAAATTTGTGTAATCGAGTGATTTTCATGAAATATATTGGTATCACAACTGTTTACTATTATTAATAACTTCTCCTTGAAAGTTCATTAATAAATTTTGACCTAGTCGACATGCATCTTTCATGTTTTAGCGCCTTACTATTACCCCTTATGTACTTGCATAATAAAGTGATATAACATAATCTTTGCCAATTTAATGTTGCGTGCTATTAATTTAATATATATTTTTAACAAATTATAGTGTTAAATTGTGGCTGAATATTGAAAGTGACACAATCGCTAACCGATACAAATTGTAATTTCGAGCAATTTGCTCTGATATATTAGTGGTTATTTGATAAATTTTTACTCACCTAAAACACGAATTACATTTTTTGAGGCACATAAAAATAGCCACAAAATCAGCCACATAATTAAAATACTATACAAATTTTTAGTTTTCAAACTGCGCTATAAGAAACACAATAAATTCTTTTTGCCCTAAAATTTTTGAATCGTCTATACTTACATTAAGATAAAATCAATGCTTATAAGACTATATTTTTATCCATTGAAAAACATCAATTTTTAATATTACACGAGTTAAAAACTTCTAGTAATAGGAACATGTTCTAAGAGTTTATTCGAACTATCGACATGTTTTATTTTATATAGTTAAAAACAATAAAAATGATTCTGAAAAACATGAGAGGCGTAGGGCATTTCATAAAAAATAGATATGATTTTCGATCTTTTTTTTTAGTTTTACATTCACGCTAATACTGCAGTAAAATTGGCGGGGCATCGCTATAACATGCAGAGCAGATTATAAAATTAAATTTTAATCTACAATGATTTTTTTTGGTCAATTATTCTAAATTTTCCATTTGCATTTAACGTAAACTATTAAATTAAATCAATCCAGACTTGAATTCTTATCAATTGAATCTACTTGCGTGGATAATTCACGAGGTATCTTAATATTATCTTACTGCTATTTCACGCCAATTACGAGATCTTTTTTATGATTCACTTTATCAAGCTTCCCATTCTCCTTCTTTTCCGTAACTGCGTCACTGTTCGCTTCTTGACTGTGTGCTTGTCCATTTTTTGTTTTGGAATTGTGAGACTTTTCAGCTCCGTTTTGACAACTGGAGATTTCATGAACACCATTACTCGTACCGTTTTGTTTCGCTAGTACTATTTGACCTATAGTATCGATACCGTTTTTCAAAAATGGATTCTTTAAGTCATTGAGATCGTTGGTCTTTGTTGTGGCTGCTGCACCTGAAAATTTTGTAGTACATACTTTATAAATCCACTTCATTTTTATCCAGCTGTTTTATAAAATAAGTTTTTATATGTAAAGTTACTATTTGACGGTAAAATTAAATGGTTGGTTAAATTGATAAATTCTACAAGCCGTTGTTATTGAGAATTGAAAATAAAAACTGTATTAAGAGTGAAACATATTAAAAATATGAATTTGTGCAAATCAATAGTTTTTCTCACTAAAAAAGTATACTGGCATTTGTAAGTCAGGATACGTGAATCAATAATTAATAATAATACTGACCATTCAAGTTGTGACAATATTTATTGGTACTGTTCCATTCCTCGCGTAAGCTTAAATTAAACATGCTATAGTCAGGGTTGCCGGTAACTTCTTTTTCAATGGTCAAAAACTGAGGCAGTATATTTTGTAATTTGTCACTTGGCAATGCCGTATAAGTCTCCAGCAGCATCAGACCCTTGCACCTTGGATGTGCGGGTTCTCTGTATATATCCAATTGGAAGTACTGATTGTTTATCAAGAAGCAGCGTCGCCGTTTGAAGATTGTAAAGTGGGAGTCGTCCCGCTGAGCCAACATGTTCAAGTAGTCCCTGTGCGTCAGTTGCGTCTTCACTTCGACTACCTGGCCGCACATCTTTGGTCGTCAGATGGTATGGATATAGGACCAGTGACCTATTTAAATATTTTTCAATTAGTATTATATACCATTATACAGATCCAAATTTGTTCATTCGCATTTCTATAAAATTGAATGGCGCAAAAGAAAATTTAAAAAAAAACGAGTACGTTGATTTTTATCAGAGGATAATGTTTGCAATAACGGGGAAAGATCATATATTTTAAAGAGGCGCCCACCTTTTTGTCCGCGCTTTCGCAGTCGTGCCTGGGTCTTGGGATTGCTGCTCTGCAAATAGTTGTGGACGACGTCGAAGTCCTGGAAGGGCGGGAATGCGGTGTCGACCGGAAGCGGTCCCTTGACCAGGAACTTGACCTTCCTACTGCTCGCCCTGAGTCTATCGCCCGTGTCTATGCCCAACTTCTGGCATATGCACTCGATCATCCTACACATCTTGCTCTCGAAATCCTGGGAGTTATCGATCACGTCGAAGTAGGGATGGCCGACCCAGGCGGAGGCGGCCTTGTAATCGAGTTCCCGAGCGAGGTCTATGCCCTCGGAGCGACAGGCGTGGTCCTCGGTCGAGTAGAAGTCCTCGGCCCCGTTGGCCGCCGAGACCATGTGGATTATCTGGTTGTAGCGGTTGTCGCGTAGCTCCACGTTGTTCCAGCCGTTCGACGCCATCATCAGTTCCCACTTGTCCTTCGAAATAACTGTCGGCGCGTGCGACAAGAGCGTATAAGCTTCTTTTTTTTTCTTTTCTTTTGCGGATCGATATTTCGAATTTTATGTGTATAGGTTCGCGCGCTAGTACTAATATAATAATAAACGTGCAGCAAGAGGCGATTGAGGCCAATACGGTATACGTAGAGTCTATGGGGAGTCTGTGGTGTAACATTCGCAAATGAAAGCATTCACCCTGATTTGGATGAATAGTGTAATCCAATTTTTAAGAATAGAGATGCCAGATAAGCTATCAAAACTACCAAAGGTGTGAACAATTGGCATCTCTATTCTTAATAAGGCACCATTGCAAAGTTGAAGTTCATTTTATTATTTTGGTACTTATTAACAATTAATAATAACGATGTAGAATTAAAAAAATATGAGTACTTGACAATTCCTGAATAGATCTCACAAATTTCATTAGTTTAAATTGGACATTGTAAATTGGGAAATTTATTTAAATATGTAAACAATGAAGAAAAAGAGTACTTGACAATTTCTGAAGTGATTTCACAAGTTTCTTTAGTTTAAATTGGCCATTAGAAATTGGAAAATTTATGTGAATAAATAAAGATACATTAAAGATACAGCGACTGTTTCATTTTATTTGATAGTAGGATTGGATTCATTTTATATATCTAATTAATTAATAAAATTTTTTGTAATTTATCAATCTGAAAAGTTTTTATTTTACAGCCATTTGGTACAATAAATATGAAATTGTGTTGGGGGATAACAAATCATACTTGCCAAGATTTTTATGTAATTACGATGAAATAACACAACATATTTCAACTAGATACGTTTGTGCACCTGAAGCTATGTATCGCATTTTTGAATTTAAATTGCATGATCAATCCTATGTAATTTATAGATTAGCTGTTCATGATAGCGATGAACAATATGTATATTATGAGGAAGGTCAAGAAAAAGAACGTATAAAAAAAATTCCGATACAATGTTAACAGCATGGTTTAAATTGAATGAAGAAGATGAAAGTGCAAGGTAATATTTATATCACGAAATACCTTATCATTATGTATATGATATTCAACAAAAAAAATGGAAAATTAGAAAAAAAATATCAAACCCGTAATAAGT
>UELU01141002.1:14219-29603 GCA_900490025.1 Megastigmus dorsalis | reverse complement strand
GTGCTCCTTGACTAATTTTAAGACTTTTTTGTTCTTAAAAATTTTTTCATAAAGTCTATAGGTTTAGAGAAAAAAATTTTTTCTATCTACCACTACAAAATTCACGAACAAACTCGTACATCCTTTCACTTGTGCATGAACACATATGTTCTATACAATTTGTACATGAATTATAAGTAAAGCATATAATAAAAATATTGGTTTTCACTTTTTCAATACATTTGTTATGTCACGAAAACGTTCAAAATCTTCTGCTTCATCGCATGCAGAGTATGAATCAGATTATTCGGATAGTGATACCGACGAAAACATATTGATTCCGAATGCAGACAATTCAGGCTCCGATGATTCTGATTCCGATTGTGATTCGATATCTGATTCAGATTCTGAACATGAATTCACAATACCAAATATTACTTATAAGAAAGCTTGTGCTACTTATTCTGAAAACTTAGATAAACTTGAAAAAAATCACGAATTTAGTTGGATCGATGGCGAGAAGACATATCCAAATACTTGTGAAGAAACAATATTATTATCTGAAGCTGCCAAAAAGAATATACAGGCGTGCGAGCCTTTCCAATTGTTTGAAACCTTTTTTTCCGCCGAAATGAAAGAATATATAAGTGATGCGTCTAAAGAGAATAATTATGATCTGAAATTACAAGATCTTGACACTTTTATAGGTATAGCTATTTTCAGTTCATTCAATAAAAGAAAGTCTCAGAGAGATTATTGGTCATCTGATCCATTCTTATCTAGTGAAATTGTTTCTTCTGTAATGACTCGTGATAAGTTTGAAGAGATCAAGTCGAAAATAAAATATTGGAAAGCTAAAGACAAGGATCCAAACGATAGAGGGTGGCGGGTTCGTTCGATGTTGAAACTTTTCCAAAACAATCTCCTAAAGTTCGGAATATGGAAAACTTCTATATCTATTGATGAAATGATGGCCAATTCTTATGTAAAAACTGTATTGAAACAATTTATTCGAGGGAAACCAATAAGGTTTGGTTTAAAATTTTGGGTTTTATGCACTTCAGACGGCTATCTACTGAATTTAGATCTATATTGCGGTAAAAATTCCCAAACCGGAAACAAATTAGCAAAATGTGCTTTAGGTACTCGTGTAGTATTGCATTTATTAGAACCTTTTTTTCGGCTAATAAATTATAACAAAATTCCTGCATTTCATTTGTACTTTGATAATTTTTTTACAAATATGGATTTTATTTTACACTTGAAAAAATTACGTTTGAAATGCACTGGCACTATAAGAGACAATCGAGTCAAAGAAAAGAATATACTTGAAAAGAAAGCTCCACGAGGTACTTATATTGTAAAACATGATCAAAATAGTGGCATAAATTTTATCACTATTATGAATTCGAAGCCCGTTTCAATAGCTTCAACTGCTGCAGGTGTAAGTCCACTATCAACTTCAAGAAGATATAGTTCAGAGGCTCGATCCAAAATTGATATACCTTTTCCGCAAGCTTTTCATTTGTACAACAAATTTATGGGCGGTGTTGACGTGCATGATGGCCACTGCAATAATGTACTTCCAAGTATACGTTCCAAAAACTGGACATGGGTCGTTTTTATAAGATTTATACAGGCATCCGTTACAAATGCCCACGTAATTTTCAATGCTACACGTGATGGAAAGAAAAAAAGTTGGAATAAAAGAGTTAACTATTTCGATTGCTAAATATTATATTCAAAAAGGTCAAACAAGTAAAACAGATCATACACGATCTAATAGGGACAAATTAAACGAAAAATGTCCAATAAGAACAAGAATCTATTGTGAAAAATGCTATCTATATTTATGCAATAATTGTTGGTCAAAAAAACACTCATAAAAGGAATGTTAAAGTGAGAGGCAAGGGGACTCACGAAAAAAAGCACCTCAAAACGTGAGAGGCAAGGGGACTCACGAAAAAAAAACACCCCGAAAAGTGAGAGACGAGCGGACTTACGAAAAAAAGCACCCCGAAACGTGAGAGGCAAGGGGACTCACGAAAAAAAAGCACCCCGAAACGTAAGAGGCGAGGGGACTTACGAAAAAAAGCACCCCAAAGGAGACAAAGTTCTACCACGTCCACGCCATTGTCTCTGGGTAATGCTAAGAGTAGAAAAGAACAGTGTATATGCACAGAATCAGCAAAGAAGTAATCAAGGAACACTCTCAAATTTTTTCAAAACATTTTTAGGTATTTTTGAAAAATTGGATTTTTTGAAATTTTCGAAAATCAAAAATTGTCTCCAGAAATTCTGAAAAAATTTTAGAGTGGTCTTTGACTAATTTTAAGACATTTTTGTTCTTAGAAATTTTTTTCTAAAGTTCATAGTTTTTAAGAAAACGATAGATTAAGATTTTTATAAAATTTTTTCATTCTCCCCGCCATTTTGAAAAAACCCGTCGATGAATTTTTCTGAAAAAAATTCCTCTAAATGTTCGAGTGCCATGATCACCTCTGATCATAGTAAAAAGTTGATACCTTTGCGGTATCATTGTGAAAAAAAATGCGAAAAAATTTTTTTTTCGAAAATTTTCACGTTTTTCACGTTTTAATCAGCCATATTTCTTTTTCTCGGTGTCTAATCGAAATTTCGAGCTCAAGTTCTGAAAGAGCATCAAATTTCGCATAGGAATAGAGGTATTGCATTATTTTTTTGGTCCGATAACATAATAAATAAACATGTTGAAAAGTTAGTAAAAATTCTGATCACCTCGGCGTTAATGGGTTATTAGCTTTCCAGTTACGCTGTTGTGGGAAACATAGTAACACAGATTGGTTGTCTCCAATCGTGCTGCCTACCTCTTAGCATAAACACTAAAACATGGTTTCCAAGTTTTGATGATCGACCATGTTCTATAAAATCAGCGTAACCTTCAATTATATATTTTTTAGTGTTATACTCTAACCAAGACTTTATACTCGTTTCGTCCCATAGTAATACACATTCGCGTTCTTTAAGAGTCATGGTTTTTGCTTTTTCTTTTAATAATTTAGACAAATTATCCATATTTCCCGGTGTTAAATCAAGTTCATTAACCCATCTTCTTATTTTAGAAATACGACGGTAAATCGAAATGATTTTGATCGCGTAAAAAACAATATGCTTTAGGAGATTTATAAAACAATGATACGGCGAATTCTCTTTCTTGGTTTGTCCATTTTTACGTTTAATATGATTTACCTGAAGATTTTTATAAAATGTCGATTCTTCTTCATTTTTCTGCATTTTACGTTTTAGACTAGCGATTTATTTGTTTTTATTTAAAACGATTCTTTGATATTTTTCAACTTTATGCTGATGCACATTGACTTTTATTTCTGCAGCCTTTTTCGCGTTAATAGTACAGTTTTCCTGTTTAATTAATTGTTTTTTTAAAGAAGCAATTTCATCCTGTAATTTTTTTAATGGGTCTTGATGATTTAAATCATTTGGCTCAAGTTGCGAATCAGTAATTTGGCTACTAGTACTTACACTAATCGCGTCATCATCCTTATGTAAACTTGTTACATCAGAACACGTTGTCCTATCTAAATCGATTAACACTGGCTGTGCATTTTCAACAAAAAAAGGTAATTGTAAATCAGTAGCTACTTCTTCATGTACAACATTATCATTTGAATCGTCGATACTTAGACTGCCAATATGTTCATCAGTAGCATTATCAATGTTTTCTGAATCGAGAATAGCCTTATCAATAGGAACTGCAGTACCTTTTAATTTCCGCATACCTGATTGGTTTGTGGATTTGACGTCATCATCTGTAAAGAGTTTTGAGCAGATGCGCTTGTTATTAAGTGTCACATTACTCAACTCATACAGTTTGTTATTCCCAGAGTGAAGAATCCACTGGATCCGCCTATTAACAACGAATGCGCAAAAGATTGTTATTTATTTCCAAAATAAGAGTACAAAGTAATTGAAAATGATAATATATTATACTAATGTACATATTTGGATATTATTGTTTGCAGTTACTTAAGTTACTGCTCAAGTAATTGTTTAAGTTATAAGTAAAAAATCTTCAATAATTACTTAATTAATGAATTTTAAAGCATAAGCATTAATGTAATTACTTAAGAAAATGACATTTAGGTGACACTTAAGTGTGAAAATTAAATTTTGTTAATAATGAATCTCGAAAATATATTGCATGACACAATTCAATCTGAAAGGAGATTGTGTCGAGATAATATTTTTGTTATAATATTATTGTAGGAACGAAAATACTACACTGCTTATTAGAATATTTTACGAGTATTTAAAACAGCAGTATATGATTACCAGTACATTTTACCCGTTAATCTAAAGTAACATGCATTCATTGCCAACGTACCAGATATTGCAGTATATTTTAATACAGGCAAACGAGAATTATGATAGGTTTGCATGTTTAATATCATTAAATATTCCAATGGCGATATCCCAATTTTAAAGAGATGAATAAAAAGTGAAATTGAAGTTTAATTGAAACAACATTATCAGTGGAAATATTAACATTGACAGCTACATTTTTTCATATTTTCAAAAACTGTGAATGCGACGAATTGGTATATCTATCAAGTAAACATTTTTTTTAGTTTTATTTAAAATTTAGTATAACGCTATAAGTTGATATCATACTACTTCTGTCAAAATTTCAGCGATTTCTTGTGCCTGGTTTTCTCTCTATGGCACTTCCAAGCTTCAGTATTTGACATGCGGGAGAGATGATAGGCAACTATTTATTATCCGCTATTTTCTAAGCTATTCGTTGCAATAAGTCAATAAGTCACTTACCATCTGTTAGAAATATTTAAATTTTTATACACTCTGAAAAGTCAATATCATATGAAGATTTTGGTATATATTACAATTTTTTTTCTTGTGTATTGTTACTGAGAAAATTGTTATTTCTCACAATATTAATGTGTAAAAGTAATGCTACCCATGTATTTTCCCTATTAGCATTAAATTAATACACTTTACTTTTAAAAATAACATAAAAAAATACCATGCAAACTAATGTGTATCATCTATTACAAGCAAAGCTGGTTTAATTTTGAGTCGATTAGCATTGTAGGGCACCAAAGTTACCTACCATTTTTGAAAGTTATTAATAAAAAAATAAAAAAAATAACATAAAAAATTCGTGGCTTCATTTATAAGATGTAAAAAACAATGGCATCAAAAAAAATTAGAAATTTCGAAAATTCATAACAGTTTTTTGTCGTTTCAAGTTTTGTTTTTAGGTACAATTTTTTTAAATAAACAAATGCACTTTTCTGCTGTTAAGAATATACTTAGGAAACTAGATGAGTCGAAGAATTTCCCTGAATTTTTTGGGAATATTTCACTGGCAAGGAGAGTCTATTGCACCCACCAGGTCACGGATTTTACTAAAACTTTACAGACACATTCTTTAGTAAAAAATATGAGACACATGTCTTAACATTAGTGCTAATGGGCCCTCGACGCCGACTTTTTAAAGTCAATATAATATTATACTTTTTTACCACTCGAGAAGGCCGTCGAGCTTACATATGATTAAGAGCCTTATATGTGTTACATAACTATTTTGTAAGAAGATCAGGATAGAAAAGAATCTTTCTATTCCTATAAATACTCAACTCGATAATATTGGGCTTATGATGTAAGAGCTTCAAGTTTATATATATAAACTTTATACATAATAATTATTTATAAAAAGATTCAGGATAGTCAAAGTTCTTTTTATCCCTTCAAAATTCTCCGCTGAAAGGGGTCGTATTTATCTTTTAAGAGCTTACTTTTTATATAATTCTTTATAAAAAAATGTCTGCTATAATTTATAATCCTTTTATTCCTTCAAAATTCTCAGCTCGAGAGCGCCGGGCTTAAGGTGCAAGAGCTTCAACTTAGTAATGAAATACCTATAATGCATAATTAAGCATCATTTTGTCTGTTAAAAATTTTTGTCTTAAGGAAGTGCTATAGTGAATAGAAATGATACTGAGAAAATGATGAAATTTTGTACACAGGTTAAGTTTTACATAAAAAGAATCTACACTAAGTTTCAGAAGGTTAGGGTACCTTGGAGCAGAGAAATAAATGTTTTAGTTTTTTACTTTTTAACATGGGCTCTTACGGAAAAGTGCATTTTCGTGATATTCAATTAAGTATTGCAAAATAATTGACGCTTAGATTGTATCGAAATTTATTTATATGATATAATAATATCTACTGCTCGTGCGTAAAGCATTTCTTTACGAATTTGTTACGAAATATACTATTTTTTTAAAGAATGATCTATTAAAGTTGACTAAAAACGTAATAAAATATGTGTAAATCAAATACCTGTCAACTTTTATATATGCAATATATTTTAGTTAAATTAATATTTATACCGAAAAAAAAATCTGAATCAACTGAAACCTACGCTTTAAAAATATGGGACTTCTGCTGTAAAAGGGTTTAGTTAATTTTTCTCATATAGGTATATACCTAATTGCATTTAAAATGTGTTAAGGTTTAAAACTTTCGAGTGTAAATAATTATTGTATATATAAAGTCCGAAAATAATCAAAAATTTTTGTATGTCTTTAAAATACTCAACTCGAGAATTCCGAGCTTCTGGAGTAAGCTTTACAGACCTATTTAATTAATTTTTTCATAAAATTACATTTGAAATTGTGACCAGGCAGACAGAATAAACATATTTTACAGGATTTTTTTTTAACTAGCTTGAAAAATAGAATATAGAAATAAAATGAAGACTCTTTCAAAAATAAATTATAAATAGTTTTTAACCTTTTGGCGGTACATTTTCATACATTCTTTCGTTTCTGCATTTAATAATTTAATAGAAAAAATTATTTTGTTATTTCTGTACATATTATATTAACAGTAGTTCGTCCTTAGGGAATTTGGGAAAAGTCAAGTGAGGATGTCTGTTCTTCGAATTCTGACATCCATCGTAAGAGCAAAGTGCACGTGGAGGCGACATTGTTGCAACAAAAAATCGATTCAATTATTTAATGAATTATTACTCGTCAACACACGTCTTTATACCGCTTTTTCCAATCAAAATTATTATTATACTACAAAAATACAACTATATCACGAATATTTTCGTTTACGCACATTAACCCTTTTCGTCTCAAGATGACAAAAATTTTACTAAGTATTTAGCGCCATAACTTTTTAACTAAACTTGCCAGAAAAAAATCGCAAAGTATTATTTCCAATATTTAAAGTCTCCTCTTTCGAATGCCGTCGTTAAAATTGGCTTACGATTTTCCTGGAAAAAGTTATGATGAGTTTTTGACCAAAAAGCATGAAATTTTCAAAATTTTTCTTGAAAAATGTCAAATTTTGAACATGAAAGAGAGGAGCCCGATAATTGGAAATGCCTTAAAGGGATACATTAGTATCTGCCCTTCAAAATGCCATTGAGGTTTTTTCGAAATTCAAGATGGCGGATTCAAAATGGCGCCCTAAAAGTGAAAAAATTGTAAAAACGCGGATTTCTTTAGAAATACTATATTTTTTATGCAAAAAATATCGTGTCTTATCATTATAGTCATTATAAATTGTAACGATAAGATGTTTTTGTCGAAATTTAATTGAAATTTTTCCAAAATTCAAGATGGCGACGTGAAAATGCCGTTCAAAACCTATAAAAAGTCTATAAATGCTTATAATTCGATGTGAATGGTACATTTCCATTACGAATGAATGGCATATGATCGTTTATATAAATTTTTTATACATATGATCAATTTATATATATATATATATATGGGTCGTTTTTTGCCGATCCTCCAAGTGCGGCGCGCAAGCTTCAAAATATGACGTTTTCGGCTTATATTTACAGTACTTAGCAGTAATGAAAAAAAATACCGAATAAACGTTTTCGATTTAAAATTTTCTCAGCTTTTCAATGGTATAGTTATGTTTTTCAAAATTTTCCATATTCACCCTTAAAAATCACAAAACGTGTTATATTTCGAAAACTATATTTTTTACAATATTTTTTACAATATCATTTGCACTCTATGATTAAGACTTTTTTCTATGTAAAATTTCTTCAGCTATCGATTGGAAGGGTATTCCAAGGTATACTACAAATGATTATACAAGTGCGGTTCAAAAAGTATTTCAAGCAACTAAAAATGCCCAAAATTTGAATTTTGTGTCTGCCATTCGACAATGGCCTCATACTCAAACAGCTGGTACTGCGGCTGCTACAGTTGATGCTGCACAGGGTAATAACAGTTCTTCTGATTGCGTAACTGTAATAGTGAAACTTATATCACCGACAGTTCGAAATAATGTAATATCACAGTCACATTTGCTAAAGGATAAAACTGCGCAAATTATTTTTGGTTGTGGTGGTAATCGTCCAATTTTTATGAATCCTATCTGGCCTAAGCTAACCTATGATTTACTTCGTGCGGCCATTTTAAAGGCCAAAGCATTGAATTATCTCAATCCAGTTGTTCGAAATCTAGTTGTTTGCATGCGCACTAGTAGCACAGATCCTCTCATTCCAATTTATTCAGTTGAAGATCTGAATAAACTTCAGCCACGTCAACGACATGTTGAAAACATGCAATAGCATAGTATTGCTCAGCTGCAAAATGAATATTTTAATTCAAGAGGATATTTTAGATGTTGCCATGGTGATATAAATCATATTTCAGCCAATTTCTATAGTTTAGAAGCCTTTATTTCAATGAATCCTACTTATGATGCTATTGCTATCACGGAGACTTTTCTTACTCCTGGAGATCCTATTACGACTTTCAAACTTGATAGCTATGACTTCTATCGTCAGGATCGTATTGGGAAGGAAGGTGGTGGAATAGCTATTTATGTTCGTGATTGTTATAAATCTAAAATATTAGCTAGTTCTAATCACCAATTTGACAATAAAACGGAGTATTTAATTCTGGAGATCTCACATGGTTCAACTAAAATTTTATTGGCAGCTATTTATCGTCGGCCCCATGGAGCTTACCCATATGAATTGTTTGAGATGCTCACAAGATTAACTGCGAGTTATACTGATGTTATTGTCACAAGTGATTTTAATTTTCCCATGCATAGGAGTCACCCGGACTCAAATTATTTTCGCAATCATCTTCTTGAACATAATTTAGTGCTAGTCCCGTCTGAACCTACTCATCATACATTTCATGAAGATGGTACTCATTGTCAGAGTCACACTTGGCTTGACTTGTTTATTGTTCCAAATCTTGATTTGGTTCATGCCTATATGAAGACTGACAGTCCACTAGCAGGTGGATATGATATTATTTCTCTAGAGTATAATTTTCTAGCACTAAGAGTAAAATCAAATGTCATTACTCTTCGTAATCTGAAAAACTTAAACCTAAACTCTTTGTATGATGAGCTTCGTTCGCTACTAGCGCAAGATTTATCAGCTGAGCCTATTTCTAGTAATAATATGAATAGTTTATTGCATTTTCCGTCAGAATCTGATAGTTTATCGTCTATAACCAAAACTGTTATCAATGATGTGCGTATTGTTTTTGATATTCATGCACCAAAGCGAACAGTTACAATTCGAGCACAGAACAAGCCGTGGATATCAGCTGATATTCGTGCTTTGATGCAACAAAGAAATGCTGCATACCGTAGAGCGCATCGACATGGTCGTTACTCTGACAGAAAATTATTTGTTGAATTGCGAGCTCGCGTTAGAAATACTATTGACGTTGCTAAAAATAGTTATTACGAAACTTTACGAAATTCATCCTCAGATTCAAAATTTACTTGGAATATACTTAGAAACATGAATTTGACAGCACCAAAAACTCCCTCCCCACTCAGGTACTTTTCTCCATGTATTTTGAACCAGCATTTTGCTGCTGTTTCTCGTGCATCACAACCTCTGCAATTAAATGAAGTGCTTGATATAGTTAATCGTCCACTCAATAATGATCTTCCAAGTCTTTTTGAGTTTAAACCCATAACAGGTGAAGACATTGATCAAGCATTACTAAAAACTCAAAAGAATTGCACTGGCCCTGCTTCAATATCAACAGAGATGCTCAAATTATCATATCCAGTTCTTCGACCGTACTTGGTTGAAATTTTTAACAGATCTATAGAACAAGACACATTTCCTAGCTGCTGGAAATTAGCTTCAATTATACCTCTCTCTAAGGTGAATCCACCTATTACACCATCGGATACACGCCCTATAGCTATTCTCTCTGAATTTTCTAAACTCTTTGAGCGTGTGGTGCATGAGCAACTGATTGAGTATCTCAATGCTCATAACCTTCCAGATCCTCGTCAATCTGGATTTAGACCGGGACATTCAACTCAAAGTGCTCTGTTAGGATTCGTAGAGGAGGTTAGAATAGGTATAGATCAACGTAAAGTCACACCGCTGATATTATTTGACTTTTCAAAAGCATTTGATACTGTCTCGCACAGATTACTACTACAAAAATTGCGTGCGTTGAACAGTTCTGAAAGAGTTATAAAATGGTTAGCTAGTTACTTATCGGGCAGAATGCAAGTAGTTCGTGATGAGAATGGAACCTATTCTGATCCTATTGGAACCTTTGCAGGCGTTCCTCAAAGGAGTGTGCTTGGGCCTTTACTCTTTGCAATTTTTATTAATGACCTACCACGATGTCTGGTTCATACCAAACATGGGATATATGCAGATGATACGCGCATCTATCTTCATTGCTTACCCAGTGAACTATATGTACGTATACTCAAGCTCTTTGAGGATGCATGTAGAGTTTTTGAGTGGGCGCAGCGTAATATGATTAAGCTGAATCCTAATAAAACTAAGTTGATTATTTTGGGTAGTCAACCATATATTTCAAGTTTAAAGATTCAGCTCTCTTCAACATTAAACTGGGACAAGCATATTAGTCAGATATCTAGTCGAGTTCATGGGGCACTTTATTCTCTGCGATTTCATAGGCATGCGCTTTCGCGATCTCTTAGAAAGCGCCTTGTCGAGTCTGTTATCTTCCCTCATTTTGATTATGCGGCAGCGGTCTACCATGATTTAACAAAAGAACAAAATTGAAAATTACATTGTCTTTTGAATACATGTACTCGCTTTGTTTATGGCTATATTCCCTGGCAAGCTCCAGTAACACCATATCGTCTGTCTCTTGGATGGTTGACAGTTGAGAACAGACGCTTATACATCATTGCTAATTTAGCTTACACAGTTATTTCATCTGGAAAACCCGCTTATCTTTTTGACCTTTTTAAACTGAGGGATGATACTGTGCAGAGACCTGTTACTCCACGTTATCCTCCTGCTCCATTACTGACAAGTGTCCCGAGAACAAAGATGCTAGATAACTCGTTTCATTTAATTGCGTCACGATTTATTAACTCCCTAGTTGATCGGAATATCAGTTTGATCTTGGCTATCTTGGTAAATTTAAATTAACGGTAAGTGAAAAACTTGTTAAAACCGAGGTCGACGACTGGCGTTTTAGAGTTGAGCATGATGTGAACTTAATACTAAATCCGCTACCACATAACAGGGTCATAACTAGTCTCCTAGATAAGTAATTATACTTACAGTATGAGATACTGCAGTTAATTTAGTTGGTAATCTTTACAATGTAACCAAAGAACAGTTATCTTTTTGTGATAAGTACATTTACAAGACTGCGTGTACAATGCTTACCGAAAATAGTTTTGTTGACTCTTAGGAATAAAACTTATTATACTTAATTTCTTAAACTTGTTATACTTAATTTCTTAAACTTGTTATATATGATTTTTATAATTGATTCTTATGATGTTTACAAGACCTTATAATTATTGTAACTATTATTGTACAATCTTACTGGGCTATATGGGGCTGTACCCCGTAGCCTTCAAAAAACTCAATCAATCAATCAATCAATCTCTCTCTCTCGCTCTCTAACACGAGTGAATAGATGATCTTATCTCTCTCTCTCTCTCTCAAAAATAATTGAGATTCTATCTCCTTCTCTCTCTCTCTCTCTCTCTCTCTCTAATCTGAATAATATGCAATCGTATCTCTACCCTCTCCCTCACTCTCGCGCGAATACAACCTGCCCCAGCCGAAAACCGAATGTACGCCGGGCCGTTATCCCGAGCAAGCCGCCATTTTCCGCGACACTTGCTTCCCCACGCCACACTAATCTCCGCGAATTCTCTATCGCCGATTTGTTTCGGGTTAGCTCGCTTCAGCTCAGACCACACCGTCACTTGCCTAGCTCTCTCTCTCTCTCCTCTCGCCCGCTATCACCCTGGATCCTTCCCCCAGCAGCGAGGCTTCGGCTGCACGGAAGCGAGATGCGCACTCACTTAATATGGCGGACCACTCACCGTCGGTTTTCTCGGCCTGCTGCGGCGCCAACAAGTGCAGCCTCGTCCGCTCCCTCACTCACAAAACGCGCACGAACGAGAGTATGGAATTTGCTGGTGTTCGGGTGGCCCTTCCTTCCTCTTCTCTCTGAATGAGTAAATTCGGCACGTGGCTAGGAAAAACTCGGGGTCGTACAAGAATCACGTTTAGTCGCGAGCACGGACAAACAGCGAGTGATGCGGGCGGAAGTCTTCTCCACATTCTCGGCGTCGTCTTCTTCGGCTTCCATCCGCTCAGCCAATCCGCGACTTCAGTGGGAGACCTAGTCTTCCCTTCGCTCTCCTTCGCGAATCGCGGCCTCTCATCGGCCTTTGTCGCGGCCCATTGGCTCCTATGCTCTTCTTCCGGTCCACTCTCTCGCGCGCGCGTATTTGAAATCTTAAGTGCCGCTGGCTCGTTCCCTCCCTCGCTCTCTGTCTCTCTCTCTCGTGGCTCTTGTCCGCCGCTATCTCTCTCGTGCTACCGCCGTCGTGTCTCGCCCTTTACGCCTATCTCTCTTTCTCTCTTTCTTGCTACACTTGGTTCTCCCACTCTGTGTGCTCTCTATCTCTATCACGGAGTTTCGTGGGCTCTCGCCGGTATAGTGCGCGAGAGTGCTGCCGTCGTCGCCTCTCGTCGTCTTCGTCGTCGTCGTCTCTTCCCGTGGTTGTCGTCGTCGTCGAGGCCGTCTCTCCAAGTAGGCGGAACCTTCGGTCGCACATCGTCGTTCGGGTTTCTCTTTCTCTCGCTCTCGTGCAGGCCCGGCCTGTAACTTTCGGTGTTACCCCAGTTTTGGTCGCTGGCTCTGACCCAGAAGTACGCTTCTATAAGCGTCTATATTCGTTGATAATAACTAATCTAGTTCGGCTTCGTCGTCTAAATTTATCGATTCTACGTGATTTTTACGTTGTTTATGAGTCTTAAACCTTTTATCAAAATTCCGGAATTTTTGACTCTGATTAAACCGGGTTTTTGGAGCTTCATTTTTATTTGGATACTTACAATTGTTATGCTCGCGTTTATTAGCGTTTACATTTAATTTCATTGCATTTATTTGTTTGGTATCGCTGCCGCCCTTATAATCTTGTCTCGTAACAGAGCGATTTTGTGCATTAGTTTTCTATTTAAATTTTAAATGCTCTGTTTTGTTTTGATTCGTCTTATAAATATTTACACGCTCAGTTTGTTTACTTTTCGCTTCATCAGCGTCATATTCAGCCAGTATACAAAATAAATTACTTTTACTTTTAAATTTATTCTTTTGTCGCGATCAAAATGCTGTATTATTTGTCGCACAATTTCGGATTCTTCACATTCTGCGTCTATTTCTTTCGCGAGTCGAAAAATATAGATTGCATAATTAAATCGGTTCATTTTTCGCCCAGGATGGTATTCATTAAATTCTATTCTTCTTTTGTTATTACGCGGAATACTAGCGTTCCAATACCGCTCTTTAAATCGGTTTTCAAAATCATTAAAATCGATAACCTCATCCAGTTGTAGAAATCACAATTCTTGAACTGACCCTTCTAATGCCTGCGAAATAACGCATGTTAACTCATCCTCATTCGGTTTCATTTGATTCAAATATTTTTGTAACTCTGTTAGAAATGTAATCAGTCTCTCATTTTCATAACCCTTAAATTTTGGCAAAGCGAATTTTATTTTTCGCGAAGAATCCTTTTGTGTTATTGTTTCTTTGTTTTTCTTTTCGCAGAATTCGCGAATGATATCAATATCGATTTATTTATATCAACCACGTGATCTATTTGGCTGATACAATAATCTTTTAGAGATGATAAATCTTTCGAAACTACTCCGTTTTGGAGAATATCATTTACTGTACGCGTTAATCCCGCACTTACAGTGTTTAGTTCTTCGTTTTCTTTATTCAATTCGGTTACTTTGTCATTTAAAAAGTTGATTTTGCTTATGCACTCTTCCAATTTGTTACTCAAACAGTCAATTCTATCCAAGAAATCGCGATTAATGACTTCTACTTGAGCTACTTGAGTTCGAGGAGACGCATTTGGGTAAAAAATTTTTGCTAATTTACTGTCAAGAGTGTTGTCTCTCGTCTAGAAATTGCAATTCCCGCGTTACTGCCTCTGCCCACTCAATTCTCCTTTCTTCAGGATTTTTGTGCTCTGTGTCTTCATCTATGCTTCGCATATACTCGAAGCATTCGCTAGAGCGACGTTGTTTATTCGACATTTTGTTTATTATTATTTTTAAATTTATGAATTTTGAATTTATTTTCGCGTTAAGTCTATTTTCACTTAGCTTTTTACTATATTTATTTCAACTGCTAGGGTATCGATAATTGCGATTTTTTCAACCTAGATTTTATTTACATATTTTAATTTTTTAATTTTATGTGTCTTATTTTTTACACGAGAGATAATTTTCCCATCTTGGTCGTGCATTCGCTAATGATCGACTCAATCAATTCTACTCACGCCGTCAATCGCTGTGTTTGAACAGGAATTTTATTCTCCATAATTATTAAAAATTTTTTCAACCAGCTATTTTGCTCCTTTAGTTTTAGTAGTTCCCGATTTTGAACGTCTAATTGAACTTGCATTGCTTCAATTAATGGGACTGGTTTTGCAGTTCACCTTTGCCCTGGATCATCTCATTCCCAACCCATTCCATAGCCTGATCTATTTCATCGACATGAGAATACAATTGGTGGATTTGCGTGTCCATGTGTTGTTCAAATAATTCGTCATGATATGCGGGAATCATGTTGTTTTCTTTATATATTTTTTATTAAGCGCGCTTTTACTTTCGCGGGCAAAAATGCCTTTCGAGTCCCTGTTCGGGCGCCAATATTGTGACGTACATACTATACGCGTGTACTCACGGGTTCTTTTGGACTCGAAATATGCGTTCTTACCCACCCAAATACTTGTCGTTCATTCCGACATAACAACACGCATTGGTCATTACATCTAAATGTCAGACGAGTGTGTTTATGTGAACCCCGCGCGGAGCCGAATATAGTAATA
>UELU01141001.1:2595-14482 GCA_900490025.1 Megastigmus dorsalis | reverse complement strand
AAACTATACAGCCACGTAATGGACTGCATAACTTCCAAGAGTCGTATTTTGTTCTTTGATTTAACTTTAATTATAATCTTAATCGCTAGGAAAACTATACAGCCACACAATGGACTGCATCGTTATCACGGGTTGTTAGATTATTTTATTGTCGCGTTTTCGACTCGCGACGGACGACTATACAGCCATGTAGTGGACTGCACAATCTCCAAGAGTCGTATTTTCTTTTATTATAATCTTAATCGCAATGGAAGACTACACGGTCACTTAATTGACTGCGTAATCATCATGGATTATTTGATTATTACTAATTTCTTATTTTAATGCGGTGGAAGACTATGCAGCTACGTATTGTACTGCACAGTCACCGTGCAAGGCAAAGAAATACCTTTTATTTTTATTCGATTCGCGACGGAAGACTATACAGTCACGCAGTGGACTGTACAATCTCCAAGAGTCGTATTTCGTTTTTTAGTTATAATCTTAATCACGCAGGAAAACAATACAGCCACACAATGGACTGCATGGTTATCACGGATTGTTAGATTGTTTTATTGCTTTTATTTATTATGGCTCGATGGAAGACCATACAGCCACGTAGTGGACTGCACAGTCGCCAGACAAGGAAACATATATATTTTAATCTTATTCGATTCGCGACGGACGACTACACTGCCGCGTAATGGACTGTGCAGTCTCCAAACGTCGTATTATTCTTAATTATAATCTTAATCGCTAGGAAGATTACACAGTCACACAATGGACTGCATAATCATCATGGATTATTAGATTATTCTTTTTACTGACTTTAACTACTCTAGTAGCTGGAAAACTATACAGTCACACAATGGACTGTACAGTCGCCAGACAAGGAGAGGAAATATAAATCAATAATTATTTAGCTCTTTAACTGAATATTTATTTTTAAAGAAAACTCTCAGGCAACCCGAGAGAGTTGTAGCTCCAGGAGCTATAGCCAGCGAGTGTCCGTCTGCGAGGCGGCGCAGCGCCTTTTATACTCGTAACGGCGTGGAAAAAAGGACTATCCCCTCCGTGAGGAGCTTTTCCCTCCTCCACGCCGTTACGAGCTTCAATGGGGCGCGCTCGCCCAAGCTCGGTTTGGCTCGTCGGCGCTCGAGCTTTTTCTATATACATATATACATTTCTGTTGCGCTTTGCGCTCGGCACTAAACAAAGATAGAAAATGTAATACGCGTGAGCTGGGCGTCACACAATGTTATGCTGTCCAATAGTAGTGTGCGTAAAAACCAATAAAGAAGGCCACAATTTTACGAGCTGTACATTGGGAGAAGATAATTTAAGATCTAATACCTGCCCTTTTTGCGAAGAAAAAGAACACGACATCACAGAATGTAATATGAAATAAATTATGCTAAGTGAGTATCCAAAATAACAAAAATGCCAGATATGCGATACAACTGGCAATACAGCTAAATATTCTTCCAACAATAGAAACAGTAAAATCAAAATAACGGATGGAATAATTTAAATCAATATAGCCTTAAGAATAATAATAAATTTGGTAATAACAGGAGCGAACAGAGACAAACTCAGAACAGATATTGTGAATTTTGCGAAATCATCGGGCACACAACCGATGAATGCAGAAAACTGCAAGCACTGCAAAGTTTCGCACAGTATATAACATAGACACAGACTTAGTGTTCATTTTGCAGTGTAGGAGGTCATTCAGTTTAAAACTGTAATAAATTAAAGAACGTAGTCGAAAGCATAGATAAATTCTGAAATACTGCACAATAATGGGACACACAATAGATTGTTGCCTTCGTAGACGAAATCATTCGGGTACCGATCAGACTCTTCCTCGAGAGATCGCATAGGAGGGGTATCAAATAAGAAGCCATTCATAATACACATACAGTTCGCTCAAATAAGCGAAACTAATACAGAAATACTAACAAGGGGAACCCAAGGAGTCCGGGAAACCGATTTGGCTGAAACTTTGAACAATGGTTCGTTGTCCCTAAAAATGAAGCTCAATACCTATGAGTTCTTCAAATGGACCCTAAATTCGAAGGTAATGACAGATTAAGAACAATATACGAAAAAACAGGTGCTGCTTCAAATCAAGATAACTCAGCATTTAAAACTACTATTGACTGGTATAAAAAAGCAAATTAAAGGAGGAAAAATTTGCTTTCATTTTCATTTTTACTCGAGTAGTTAGCTTATTTCATTCAAAAGTTATGGATGATTGAAATTTAAGTCCAATTTTACCTTGAAAAATAGTTGGAAAACTGAAGTCTATTTCAGATGTAATATTCAGCCTTATTATCAATCATTCATAACTTGTGAACCAAAAATAGTAAGGACTCGCATAAAAATGAGAATTAAAGGAAATTTTTCATATATTTATTTGTTTTTTTATACCAGTCGGTAGTAATTTTAATTGCTGAGTTATGTTGATTTGAAGGAGCACGCGTTTTTTCGTATATTATTCTTAATCTATCATTATCCTCAAATTTAGGGCCCATTTGAAGACTTATAGATACTGAGATTCATTTTTAAGTACAAGAAACCATTTTCCAAAGTTTCAGTTATCCCCGACTCCTCGGGTTCCCCTTGTAAGTTGCTAAAGTATCAAAGAGAATTCGCTCGATCGAATCAGCAGATATTGTACCTGTACACAAAAACGTAGTAACAGAGCAATGCAAACCGATAATAATGAATGACATGGAAATTAGATATAAAGAAAACAAGGAAACACAAAGATTTTGGCAAAAATTTCGACCAAACAAGTAATCAGTACAACCAAGCTAAAAAATTATTGGATAAAGAATTAAATTATTCACATAGAGAACCCATGGAAGTTGTAAATTATATTACCAAGCCACTCAGGAAACAAATTATCTTCCATAAACTAGAAATACGTTTAAGTTGCAAAGAGCAGAATTACGACGAAATTAGAAGATTAACAAAAGTGCAACGTAAACAAAACTATGAAACGACTAAAGTATGCGTTCCAGTAATATGAATGACACAAAAGAAATAAATATAAATAAAATTAATAAGGCACAAAAACTATACTATTTCAACAAGAGCGCATAGAAAAAATAAATAGTTTTTTCATGAGTATGAATTTGGCGAAAATAGATAATATTAATATGAAAATTTTGACCTGTAATAATTTAAAAGTATACACTTTAAATAAAGTTACTTTAACTACAAAATTGCAACCTAAGCAGCATTACGAAGCAACTAAAGAATTTAGTCCTAATATAAAGAATGACTCAACAATTTGTAATGTTAAAATTATGAATAAAAATGTAAGTAATTTTAAAAATATAGAAGTAGTTAACGATAATAATAAAATAATTATGAAATAAAATAATAAAACTAATATTACATTGTTTAGGACGGATGCCAACACTCAGGCCCAGAAAACCATGAATATACTCCTAACTATTGAAGCCGATTGTCAAAAAAATTCTAAACTGCAAGAAGAAGATGAACCACAAGAATAAATACTGTTTTCAATTGGAAAACTGAAAACTCTTGTAAACACACACGATACATTTAGTAAGAATATTCCTACAAAAAAATATTCGGCAAATAATAGCCATATATAAAAGGAGGTGAAATCGATAATTACAGAACCTCTTTCATCTACTTTCATCATAGTTTTAACCATTGTTTGTATGATGTTAAGATTATTGAGATGTACAGTAACCCATAGAAACGTTATAAACCCTATTTATAAATGGTCTTCGAATATTTTCAAAACAGCAATAAAACCAGTTATTAAGGATCAGCTGCAAGACCATAAGTAATATGTAAAATTCGCTTAGGTTAGAAAACCCCAACTTTTATATATTGTAACGGGCAGCGGATTTTCAAGGAGCTAGCCGTTGGAGAATAGTAGTAGATCCCTCTAATGTCGGCAAGGAGTTGTCATTAGGATCTGATGCCGAGTCGAGGCCAGTGCGGTAATGGCCTAGTGGTTAGGGCTCTCGCCTCGTACTCTAGGCGTCGGGGGTTCGACTCCCGAGCACCGCGTATTTTTATTCTGCTCTCGCAATAGTGCGAGTATGAGAGAGGGAGAGAAAGACAATACAAATAAGCGCTCGGAATGCGTATCCGAACGCTCGCACAATTCTAATTTCACTACTGCACATGTAATAAAAAAGTACTTACTCGGTGTAAGGAGTATTTCTACGCGACGCTCCTTACTCCTATCTTTCTCTCGTGAGAGGCCGGCCGGTCCGCTCACACGCAATGACTCTCGGTGACGAGGAGGGTTGTTCGTCCCTCTGTACGCTACTGACGGTGACGTGCTCGGGGGGAAACACTCCTCCTCGAATTCGCTGCACCGGGCGCTCGTGCACTTGCCTGCACCACTCACCACTGCACCGACCACTTCGCACAGCCTCACATCGAATCCGTTCGACACCGCGCCTCACTCCTCGAAATTCTATCTGCGTCTATCTGCGGTTGCGGTTGCGTCCTCTCTCCCGAGCTTTTTCGGGCCTGGCGCGGTCTAGCCAATCGCGTCTTATCTCTCTCTCGCTCGCTCTCATGGTTAGGCATGGGAGCACCACCGGTAGGTGCTTCCCTCCCTTGCGCGCGTCAGTTAAACTAATTAGCCTTGCTCGTCTCGTTGTCGCTCGCGAATACGCGAATTATTCCCCGAGAATAATTATGCGTCACAATATATAATAGAACAGTTGTTGTTTGCTGCCGAGGGCCGCACACTTGACTATGGCGCGCTTTTATATAGTGTAATACAAGAAGAGCAAATAAATTTATTAAATATTTTTCCCTGTTAGAATTAGTCCAGCGAAAATTATAATAATTTAATATTTAGTATAAAATATTTAAATCGCAATAGAGAAAGTAAGAGTACTGTGAAGTGATTTTCGCATGTAAGAGAAAAAAAAAACAAAATAATGGTACCTTCCATGCTATAATATATTAAAATTACCTTTAAACAGGTAAAACTTGTGGCAAGTATGATGTTTCTTCCCCAGCAAAAAATAAAATCTCTTTAGTTACTGCATCTATTGTAACGGGGTCCTGGCTGGGGGATATGTAACGGCCAGGGCGACTTGCCCTGGCGGGATGGTGTGCTGCAGCTGTCCCGAAGCTGCAATCCCTCGTTGCGGCGGGAGGTGCGGGCGGATGTTAGCCGCTTGTGCAATCGCACCTCCGTGCAATGCCGGACCCTATTAACAACGCCGAGAGATATCTCTCTCGGCTTTTCGTGGGAGAGAGACAGCTGCTCTCTCTGTCTCTCTCACTCCTGGGGAAATTCGCTGCTGAAAATGATCGCGAAAGCGCGAAACCGTACGGCTTTTCCAGCCGTAGATGCCGGCCAGCTCGCCACGATCGGCGAGGGCGGTGTTCGCACGAGCGGGGAAACGGGATGCGAGTGAGGTCACGAAATGACACTCACTCAATTCAATTGTGTAACAAAAGATAAATTATATTCTGTAATGTGACTTTACTACACTCCGATAAATTCAAATACAAATTCAAATATAAATTCGAACGCGACGAACGGGCCGAGTTCGCATACACCCGCGCAGACGATATTTCGGAGCTGCCACGAGGTTCGCCTCGTGGCTTACAAGCTCCGACGCCGCTATCCCGGTGCAGGTTACTCTACGACGAGTAACCTGTCGCAATCGCGTCACCGTCGGCCAGTGCGCGTCCGCGCTGGCTTTCACGACGGGCTTATTCGTTCGTGAGAAAATAAAGCGCACTTACTTTACGCGGCCGAGTATCGGGATAGGCGCGTCTCTTTCTCTCTCTCTCGCTCGCTGCAGCCGCCCACCGTTCCCTCGGGCTCTCTCGCTGCAGCGCCCGCTCCTGAGTGCCTCGGGAGTAGTGGATAGTGGGGGGGCTTCGTGCCTCCACCACTGCACCGTCACACGAACGTGCACACCGCGCTAGGCCACTCGAAAATTACGCCCACGCGGGAGCGAACGCGAACACGTGGCGTACAGCTGGAGAGACGAGAACAGTGTGGCCGCTTCCATTCGGCCTTCTTCCTCGTTCTCTCTCCCGCGCACGCGCGCCTATACGTACGCGCCGTTCCTTTCGCGCGCGGAATTCAAACTCGCTCTGACGGTACACTATGTAATCTCTTTTTGATAATGTAAAAAGTAAAATATATTTTTTGCTGCATAACGTCGAATTCATATTTCTAAAAAAAGTTATAAAATAAATAGAAATTACTGTCAAAGTTTCTATTTGTGCCAGTAATGCAAAATAGATAAACAATTTCTTATCAGTTTCCAATTTCTTATTGCAAAATTTGGCTAAAGAAAGTTGTGAAATCATTTTAAAAATAATCAAGTATTCTTTCTAGCTTTGCAGCAATCTTAGCAGTGTGTAAGTCATTTGAGTTGTTCTATTATTTTTTTCTCAATAACATAATGGTGACAGGCTAAATTGATCATCATAGACAAAAGCTTTCGGAAAGAGCAACTCTTGCCATGCATGCGTATATCACTGAACGTACGATCAATTTTGATGATGTTAAGATTATTATTGACAGAGAGAGTAACAAAGTTAAAAGAGAGTTTTCTGAGATGATTTATCATAAAAACACGTTAAATAGAATTGAAGACACTAATTTTCTAAAGAATGTTTATAAAACGACCTTGAATCTAATACAAAATCACTACTAATTATTCGTAAATTTTCACATATTAATTTTGCAGTGAGTTTTCCGTGTTTTAAATAATTTATTATTTTTTAATTTATATCATTTTGAATTTCACGTTTTTTGTAGCAATTTGCAGCGTTTTTATGAGTTGTAGCGTTTTGCGTTAAAAATCTTTAACATGAACTAGATTAATGCATTAGATTATAAGTCTTATAAGGTACGTCGCCACCGGTTTATTTCGTGTATTAATTTTTACTTTTTATTGTGTATAATTAATTACTGCAATATTTGTTATCAGCCTGAAGAGAAGGGTATAAGTCTGTATAAATAAATTGAATTTTTGCCACAGTTGCGTTCTATGACGATCAATTTAGCCTGTGACCATTATGTAATTAGAAAATATGTGTACACACTTATTAATTAAATTTTTTTCGGCATCTTCCAATACTTAATTTATATATCTATATATATTCACTATGTTACCTATTTTGTATTATTAATTTCAACTTGTAAATATCTTGACATAAATGTGTCAATATTTATATATCTATATATAACGTCGTAACCACTTTCAGCGTCGGATTCTCTTCTTGTTCGTATTTGTATATCTATAAATAGCGTCGTAATCACTTTCAACGTCGGATCCTCTTTTTGTACGTATTTGTATATTTATATATAACGTCATCCGAAAATTTAACGAAAGGAAATAGTCGCCCGTATATTAGCATTGGCGATAACTTAAGAACAAAATAATAATCTTTGGTGATGAAAATTTTTTTCAATTAAAGTCGAACTATAAAATCTATTCATTAAGCCCCGCAAAACTTCATAAAACCAATGTAAAGCATAAATTAATAGAAATGGTGAAAATTTTTTTATTTTAATAAGCAAATTCAAAGTATTCTAGGAAGGCTCGTCTCCGCTCTGCGGTTTTCATACTTGTCATCGGGGGCGCTGCCACGCTCCTTGATATTTACGAAATAAATGCATGCTTTTAAAGTATGATAAGCTGATGTTGGAAATTGTAAAAAATTGATATATTTAAATAAAACATCACGAAAGGGCAATTCAACACATTTACCTTTAATATCGATTTCACCGTCCAACTTCTTCTGCCCCAGTTGAAAATTAGGTGGTGGTTGATGATAATTAATGCCAATTACATCGCCAATAAATCCAGTATGGACTAATTTTAATTTATCTTCTTCGGCACTTACTTCGGTACTTTGCCAATAAATATCATATATAGATGCACTACATCGAATTTTCATTTTTCCATGAAAAAAAGAATCAGGTGTTATTTGTAAAAGCAGACCACTTATTGAAATATTTCCAATTGAACTGTTGGTCTTGGAATACGTTTTCACATGCGAATCTATGGCCTGTTAAAATAATGCAGTTAATTTGAATTAAGTAGATGAAAGCTTATAGCATTAGAAATTTATAGTTCAATAGATAGATAAACAGATAGATAACTAGGCATCAAGCTCGAGAAGGTGTTTAAGCATCGCCGTCTTGAATCCGCGCAAAGATGGAATGTTGCGCAGATTGGCTGGAAAAGAGTTCCAAAAGCGCTCACAATAGACCTGGAAAGATCTCATACCAGTTTCCGTGCACGCTCCCGACTCCGAGAGTTCTTGTGCATCACTCCTGCTAACGCGCCTGAACTGGTGTTTAATGAAAAATGCCACTAAATACCCCGTTTCCTTAAGTCAAAGGATTTTATACATTAAAATGGCGGCAAAATACACCATTCGATTGTTAACGCGCAATCAGTCCAGCCGCTTTCTATAGGGGATTATTCAGTCTCTGTAGTCTAATTTTCTGTTCGTCGGACGCATCAAGACACACCACAGTGCAGTAATCAAGATTAAGTAAAACTAGAGTTTCAATCAGCCTACTGCGTAAGGCCTCGGTGGTACATGCCCTTATAAACCGCAGGTTGTAAACAGCTTTATTGAATTTTTGGTAACCCAATCGACCCGCGGTTTCTACGTTAATTTACTATCTAATATAATACCGTGGCTTACGACTGTGACAGAAAAAGGCATAAGCACTCCCCCCCCATATATCAATGTCTGGCAATCCTATTTTGACCTAATCACTAACGTATTTACGAGAACCAAATAAAATTTCTTTGGTCTTGCCAGCATAAAGACTAAGGCACGACATTGACACCAATCGTGTCGCATCAGACAGGCGAGCTATGCCCTCCAGAAGCTCACCCACAGAACTTGCAGGTAAATCTGCAGGCCATCGGCATGTAGAATGTACCTAACCGCCCCACGATCAAAGAGATCTTTAAGGTCATTGCTATAGAGACTGAAGAGTAAAGGCCCGAGGACCTATCCCTGTGGTACAGCTAAATATGTCTCAACTAATGAAAAAGAACCAGTTTTAGATAAGACACTTTGAGAACGGACTTGTAAATACGATTTAATCCACAGGAGTGCGCATAGTTTGCTCAACAGCCTCAAAGGAGAAATGGTGTAAAATGCCTTGCTAAAGTCGAAGAGCAATATCAAGGTGATCTTCCTTCGATGAATGCCTATACGAATCTCGTCAGTCAATTTAAGCAGGGCTGTCTGAGTACTGTGATGTTGTCTAGACCCTGCTTGCTGATAGCTGAAAATTTAAGAGTCAGCAATCTTCTCGAACACCATACAAAGAAAACATAGTAGGGCGATGGAACGCAAGTCCGAAACTGAGGCTGGAGCAGAAATCTTTTTTAAAGTCACTAACAAGGAAGGGTATCGAAGTTTCAGTCTCCGATTTGAATAAAACTTTGCTATGTGGTAGAGCACAAAAAAATATGGAACACGTATTTACTTTCCTCCGGATAAGCGTTTTAAAGGGGTGAAAAGCACCCCTAAAGTTCAACCCGAAAAACAGTTTTTTTTTTAAATATCTCAGAAAAAAGTAAAGATAGCTGAATGAAATCGACGCTAAAAATTAGAGTATAAAAGAGGCTATAAAATTTCATCACTTTCAGTTTTAAGGGTAGCAACCCGTATTTTTTGTAAAGAAAAATTAAATTTTTTTAATCGATTTTCGGCTATAAAAATTACAATAAATTTTGTATTCCTTTAAAATTGATATCACTTATAAGAGTTTTAAAAAATATAGCGAACTTATTTCGTGGTATTAACTAAAAATTTTTTGGGGGGTAATTACCCCCAATTATATATTGTTCATTATTTCCGAAACAACCAAAGGTATCTTGATAGAACCAATGCTAAAAATATTAGAATGCAAGAGGCTACAAAATTTCACCACTTTCAGTTTTAAGGGTAGCAGCCCCTATTTTTTTTATTAAAAAATCAAGTTTTTTTAATCAATTTTCGGCTAAAAAATTTCAATTAATTATTCATTGCTTTAAAATTGATTCCACTTGAAAGAATATTAAAAAATAAAGTCAAATTCTCTTGTGGTTTTGGCCCAATTTTTCTTTCTTGGAGTAGTTACCCCTAATTATATTTTGCTCATTATTTTCGAAGCAAATAAGGGTATCTTGACAGAACTAGCACTAAAAATTTTATGATAAAATAGGCTACAAATCTGCATTTCTTTCAGTTTTAAAGGTAGCAACCCCTACTTTTTAAACAAAATGAAGTTGATTATTTTGTGACATTAGTTAGATTAAACAACTAGTTCGGGCAAATTATTCTGAAATTTTTTTTAAAAACTGGTTCATTTAAACTTTAGCATGTTATAGTAGACTAAAAAGAGAAAAACATTTATAATTTTTCTGCTAATAATTCATTTTAGAAGGATGTAATCTCACCCACATCTTCATCCAGCCCAAAAATAGATATTACACTATCAAGCAATTTGCAATATTATAAAAACTTTTTTTCTTAAGGGGGGAAAACACGTTAGGAGACTGATTTTTATTGTTTTTTCATGATTTTTTTTAGAAAGGAAGAATCAATAAGAATGAAACAGCATTTTAGGAACATTTTTTATATATTTTGAACTATTTTTACAAATTATTTGAAATGATTCGGCCCACAAATAACAGAGTTATAAGCTGATGAACGCTGCTCCTTATCATTTTAGTTGTTGACTGGCGTGGGTTGTAGTCAATCCAATTTTCATCTGTCATCACACACCTTGAAATTTTACATTAATAACGTATTTTGCAAGAATATGAACCTCAATGGTGGTAAAAATAATAAAAATTATAAATTTAGTAGATGTTTGAAAAAAATTTTCAATTTTCACCATTATTTTTCGTTGATTATGCAATAAAAAAATACCTTTAAAAATATAATATCACCTCTATTTTTGGTTCATATTCTTCGTAATATAATAAAGAATCATGACATTTAATTTGAAGATGATTGGTTCATTACTTTTTGAGTGAGAACCCACGCCATCTTGAAAATAGTCATTTTGAGAAAAACGCGATTGAAAAAAAATTCTGAAAAATTATAAATTAAATGGCATTATCAATAATATCAAGTTTTTACCGACTAATCAGCTATTCCTGCACCATATAACAACCCCTCTTTTCCTTCAAAAGCTTCATTTTGAGCTTGCAGAGCAGCTTTTCGAGCTACCCGACCTTCTTTGGTTTCCATGGAGTTACGTCGATTTTGTCGTTTCACACGTTGCTCATCCATTTGTTGGGCATAATTTCTACTCTGGCTGACAACTATTACTCCTTCCTCGTTCATTACCATCAGGAGGGATGAATTACCTTCATTGAATAGGCCTGTTGCTAAATAAACGGCCACTTCAACGACTTTTAGGCCGCAATGTAAATCTTTTGTGTCAATGCCCCCAGTACCTGCTATACCGTTATTTTGAAAGAAAAGTTATTTTGGGGTCCTACTATAAGTCTAAGTAAGAAATTAAAGCGACTACCTGAGTCGTGCTCCGCCCCATTTACTGTACGCTGCAGCCCGTAGTCAGTATTCAGAGAGCGCTCGCTCCAATGCTCATAAAATTTGAACGATTTTAAATATCGTTTTGCAGTTTTCAGGGCGTATTTTTGAACATCAAAGCTAACGATTCATGGAAAAAACAAAAAATTTTTTTTGAAGTCTCTAACGTATTTTCCCCCCTTAAGTATATTGCAAACCATTTGTCAACTTTTTTGTCAAAATTGCATAAATAATAAAAATATAATCTAATCAGTTTCTTTAAGTGCATATTAAAAATTAAAATCACGTATGTCTTATTGTGAGTCTTCTCACAGTAATAGTACATTATGCAAATAGGGGGGGGGGG
>UELU01140999.1:0-21804 GCA_900490025.1 Megastigmus dorsalis | reverse complement strand
AAAAAAAAACATTAATAAAATAATAAAGTTCAAAAATGAATGTTACAAATATAAGTTATAAGTATATGTTGTATTAGAACTTTTCATTAGAATTCTGGCGTCTTCTACTTTGCAGATATAATCAAGGTACATTGGCTTATGGGACTTCGCCTTGTATTATGCTGGTGGCACATATTTTGTAAATTGCCTGATAGTGGCATAATAGCATGTGCCATTCGAAGTCATGGATTTAATCAATCTGTGAAATTGGCCTGCAACACTTTTATGCAGAACCCATTGCAATTTTTCATCGTAAATAAGGTAACTTTTTTTTTTCAGAAACCTTATAAATGTTTTTAACTTGAAGTTATTTTATTTATGAAAGATTTTATGAATATTAATCTTCAATAATTTAATTCAACTGCAAATATTATCATTTTAAGTATGTTCTCAACATTTTTTAATTTTTATTATATAAGTAAAAGCTTGTCATGAAGCTATAAAAGTAGAAGCAAGAAATGTAGCTTGTTCCCAATTATAAAATGAATGTACTTTTTAAAAACTGTTTTCAAATTTTTAAAAGACACATAAATTAACTTTTATTTTGTTTTTCAGGCCATAGAATGGATATCAGTTGTCCTCGTTCTTTTTCTAACTTTGACCACATTTTTAATTAATTGGTGCTTTAATCAACACTTAAATCCTCATGTATTAATGATGTCTCCAGTAACAATTCTAATAATTGTATTTGCCGTAGTAATGTGCATGCCAGTTATGATACTTTTGACCATTGCTATTGATACCATACGGTTTTGCACTATGGAAGACTCCAATTCTAATGACGATTGAACCTCCTAAGATTTTTAATGAAGATATTGGAAAAGATATTGCAGAAATGAAGATTTGGGAGTATTTGGAATGATCAATGGTTGTTAATTGCATGTATGCTGCTACTGCTACTGCTACTAATTCCTTCACAATAAATTAAAAACCTTTTTTATACTATATTTTAATAACATTTTTAAATCAAATAAAATTTTCTCTTCGATGATATGTCTTCCTTCTACTGTCACCAGTATCGATGCATCTTTTTAAAGACTACGGTAGATTTGTAAATCCTGCTATCCATATAATATGGTTTTTCATCATGGTTGTTGGCATCAGCAGTGCATACTTTCATGAGACACTTTCATTAGTTTGTAAGTATTAAATTATAAAAAAATTATGTATTTATATTAGTATATTTGCAACTAGCTTATATTACTTTTATTTGTAACTAGTTAAAATAAGCTTTCATTTTTCACCTGGACACGTTAAAGCCGCGTAAATCCTGAAAAATGGGTGGCTCCCAATAGAAGTTTCTTTTATTTTGAAGTATGTATGGTAAACACCTATATAAGTCTTTATTTGATTAGATACAAACGTACAAAGACAATTATTTATAAGTTATTTCATAAAAATAAGCGTTCGGAGGGCAAATATTTGTAAACGTTTTTCTCGCGTTTCCCCAGGGTTAGAGGGGTCAAATTTTTTTTTAAAATTCATGTTTTTCGAAAGCTTCTTGTCCAATGTTGATGTCCATAATAAATTTGCAGTTGTGCTCATTATCCAAATCGATGATAGAGAAATCAACGGTTTGGCAATAGTCATCCCGCATAAAATAGGATAAGATTTTCTTGATGGTTCCTGTTATTTTCTGATATACTATAGGTAGCATAACAAATTCGCGTTGCATGCAGCCGTTGAATTCTTCTATGGTCGGAATAATATGATCCAAAAAATGCATGTAGCATTTTGTTTCAGGTTCCGCAACCATCAGTTGCAATTTTCTGGCACTTTCGGATGGGTTATCAATATCATTAATTGTATTGATAAAGGGTAACCACTGCTCCGTAATTCTGCGAACAGAGGGCCCCATTACCAACCATCGCGTAGGTACAGGCCTTAAAATCCTATCGACATCAACATCTGCTGCTATCTGGTGCTGTACGAGAGCATGCCTTCTCTTGGATGAGCTGAAGAAGTTGTACACATCGCGTGGAAATTCCTGAATGTTTTGAGGAAGCATTCTAAATCCATACGAACCGGCTAAATGCGCTCCATGCGATGGATATATAACAGTAAAGATGTTGGGAAAGTCACGCTTGAATCTTTGGGAAACAGAATTTTGTTCCCCTATCATCGCGTTGCATCCATCCGATGAGAAAGCCAAGACATTCTCCTTCGGTATTTCTTGGAAATTATCGAATGATTCTGTAATGCGATCATACAGCACCTCTGCAGTAGCAGCGCTTTCTTCGTCCTTGTCATTGTATACTGGGACGAGTGTCCATAATGCGCTCATGACTTTTTCTTGTGGTTCATTGAAGAATCGCACAACAAAACAGCCATGTTTTTCAGCGCTGATGTCTGTCGACTCATCAAAAAGAATGGAAAATTTGCATTGCATTAGACATTGCTTTAATTGATTTTTATGCACTGCAGCAACAGCATTCTTTGTTATCTTGCTCAGTGTAGCTCGCTTCATCTTTACTCTACGAATAGCGGCAAGATCGGTTGCAATATCTAATACAAGAGGCAATAAATTATCAACAAGGTTGAACGGTATTCGATATCGGGCAAAAAAAATGGCCAATCTGACCTTAATACGCGCTACTTCGCGATAAAATCTTTCGTCGGCTTTGTCATCCTGATCCTCATCTTCTTCATCGACATCTTCCATTGCTCGAGCATGCCTATTACTTCGAGAATGGTCGTTAATTGTATTTAATTTAGCACGAAATCGAACATTGCATTTAATGCATTGAGCTTGCTGCTCATTGCCTTCAACCCCTCTAAGCCACCGTCTTCTTCCAGGCGTTAATTGCCATTCGAATCTGTACTTTTGTACACGCTGCCTATTATTCTGGGCAATGTTCCTACGCTGAAGTAGTATACGATTGCGTGCTAGATGGTTAATGTTTCGACCTTGAGGCGCTTGCGCCACATCCTCAAATTGCCTTTCCTCTTCTTCAACTTCCATGCTACAATTTTTCAAATAACGAATATGAAAAAAAATGTTGAGAACATACTTAAAATGATAATATTTGCAGTTGAATTAAATTATTGAAGATTAATATTCATAAAATCTTTCATAAATAAAATAACTTCAAGTTAAAAACATTTATAAGGTTTCTGAAAAAAAAAAGTTACCTTATTTACGATGAAAAATTGCAATGGGTTCTGCATAAAAGTGTTGCAGGCCAATTTCACAGATTGATTAAATCCATGACCTCGAATGGCACACGCCATTATGCCACTATCAGGCAATTTACAAAATATGTTCCACCAACATAACACAAGGCGAAATCCCATAAGCCAATGTACCTTGATTATATCTGCAAAGTAGAAGACGCCAGAATTCTAATGAAAAGTTCTAATACAACATATACTTATAACTTATATTTGTAACATTCATTTTTGAACTTTATTATTTTATTAATGTTTTTTTTTCTAATATTTTGCTTAATAATATACATCGCCTTTATAATTAACGTTTTTTATAATTAAACATAAAAGAAAAGGAAATAAAAAATTGCTTACTTGGGGGTGTTCATTGTGGATTTTAAGATCGTAGTGTATGGGATTGATTGTTTATTCGTAGTCCAGTACGATGTCTTAGTAGTATAACTTGCAATGAAAATGAAAAGATGCCATAGAGCATGAAGATAAGGGAAATTCCAATTAAGCCAAGTATCCCAAAATAATCTATCGTTTAACCAGCCTGTAACTGCTAAAACCCTAACAGCTCCACATCGACATCCTAATCTCTAAACTCTTGCAGACTTTGTTCTGTAAAAGCTAATTTTTACAAATTATTTTAAATAAAAAATTAATAGACTCATTACAAAGTTAATCTTTCTTGTTGTAATTTTGTATTTTTAAAATTAAGCTATTTTTTGTTCTAATAATGTTGAACAATATTTAAGCAATAGAAGTTATTATTAGATATTGCATACAATTATTCCTTTTATTAAAAATTTGTAACATGTTTTGATACAACCTAAAAACTATAAAATATTTCTTAAAGTAGATTATAATCAATAATTAACAAACTACTGCTTTAAAATAGATTTTGTAGTTTTTAGGTTACATCGGAAATTGCTAAAAATTAAACTAATCATACATATCATATCCATTAAATTCAATAACAGATAATTGTATAATATCGCCAATAATTTTTACTAAAATATAAATAGAAATTTAAATCAATACTGTACTTACATTTTCCCTTCTCACATTTCTCAACTGACAACTGCAGCAGACCACAATACAACACTCTTTATTTCATTTTGAATTGAGACTGTTAGACAAAAAAAGTTAAAGCTGCTTCTCCACTACCTTTATTTTTCGGTACTGCTTCTCGCAGCGGGTAGGGCTGCCAACCTCCGAGCTCCGAGCCCATGAACTATGCCATAGCCGAATTCGGCTACTTTTATCATCACTGACATGGGTTGACATAGTACTTGTTGACGATAACGATACGGTACGTGATTTTGGGAACAACTTGGCACCCTTTCGCAGTAGGCACAGCATTATTGATGTCACTATTGATCTTTGTATTGTTTCTCCTCCAAACGACGTTTTTAGTTTCAGAAATTATCATAAGATAAATTATGAGTAACTTAATAAATTCTTGTGTCACTGCGACTGGTCGTCATTTGACCTGCGAGACTCAGACTTTAACTTAGATGGGGCGCTTGATAGTCTTGGTTCAAATCTATTGGAAGCTATTAATGAATTAGCGCCTTTAAACACTGTTATTCCACGTAAGAAAAAAGCACCATGGATTGGAACCGAACTTCAGCTCCTCATGAAAAAACGTAATGCTACGCATCGACGATATAAAAGAACCGGGAGTGCAGTCTTGCTAGATGAATTTCTTCGTCTTCGCAATGAGGTCGTGATGCGTATGGATCAAGAGCGAACTTCCTATTTAAGTAATCAACTATCTCATGCTCTTGATCATAATAAGGATATCTGGTGGAAAATGCGTAATCTCGGCCTCTTGCCTAAGAGCACAGAGATGTTACATGGTTTTATCCCGGTCGAGCTTAACTCGCACTTTGCAGATGTGTCGGTCGCACCCAATGAATTTTTTTCTGCGTCTGAAGATGGGTTTTCGTTCAAGCCAATTAATTTTGCTGATGTAGTTCTCGCCATTTCCCATTTTTCATTACAGGCGAGGGGTGTGGACGACATACCGCCAACCGTACTAGTTAAGTCTCTGCCAGTGTTGGGAAATTATATAGTTTGTTTATTCAAGTCCTGCTTTGCTTCGGGAGTCTTTCCGAGTACTTGAAAGCAGGCACAGACAGTGGCTTTAAAAAAGATTTCAACTCCATCCTCGGTTTCAGACTTTTGTCCCATCGCCCTACTGTACTTCCTTTCCAAGGTGCTCGAGAAGATTGCACACTCTCAAATTACCAGCTACCTCTCCGGAGCCGGCATCCTCGATCCTTTTCAGGTAGGGTTTACACAAAATCTCAGTACTCAGAGAGCCCTACTTAAATTGACTGACGACATTCGTATAGGCATTGGTCGAAGTATGATCACCTTGCTGTTGCTCTTCGACTTCAGCATAGCATTTGATGCCATCTTTCCTTCGAGACTATTGATCAAACTGCGCGATCTCGGGTACTCTAGGTCCGCACTTCTATGGATTAAATCGTATTTACAAGGCCGCACTCAACGATTTTTATCTAAAAATAGTTCTTCTTCGTGGGTTGAGACAAATTTAGGTGTACCACAAGTGTCGGTCCTCGGGCCTTTGATCTTCAGTTTCTATTCAATGACCTTAAAGATCTCTTTGATCGAGGGAGGGTCAAGCACATTCTATAAGCCGATGACCTTCAGGTGTATCTGCAAGTGCCTGCAGCTGAATTTCTTCGATTTTGTTAAAATGGGACTGCCAGATGTGGACATGGGGGGCTGAGCGCTTGTACCTTTTTCCGACGCCATCGTTAGTCTCGGGGTTACATTATATAGCAAATTGACGTGGAAACCGCAGGTTGATTCAGTAACGAAAAAAGTAAATAAAGCCCTTCACAGCCTGTGGTTTATAAGGGCATGTACCACCGAGACTCTACGCAAAAAGTTGGTTGAAGCGTTAGTTCTATTCCATCTTGACTACTGCGCTATGCTGTGTCTTGACGCATCCAGCAAACAAAGAACTAGGCTACAGAGACTAGACTACACATTGTGACGGGCACGCTACCTACGTTTAGCGTCTTTATTCGGGATGCGCTTATATAATTTATAATTTTATCTGTCGCGTCATTCTCGGTTCTTTTTCTCTGTTTTACTCTTATCCCTCTGGGTGGCGATTATATGCGTCCGCAATGGACTGCATAACGCGGCCAGAGCTTACGAGAAGTTTATTTGTAATTGTTATCGAGTCAAATACATTTTCACATCAAATGCATTTCGACCGTGTCAGAAATCATAAATAGGTCATGTACGAATGATAATAAAAAGTCGTGAAAGTCGTGAATAGCTTCATCTACACCACGTATTAATGCTGCCCTGCTTGTTTTTAAGCCAAATACGACACGTTGTACTCCTATACTTGAGTATCGCATTTAAATGCCAATAATCATTGATTAGTTTATCATTAAGTTTATGCGCATCTAGGCATATCCGTATAGAATCATCTTTCTTTTTTACGATTACTACTGGATTTATATACGGGCTTGAAGAGCGTCTTATAATTCAGCGATTTAACATTTAACAATTTCTTTTTTATCTTTGTCTCTATACTATGATGAAATCGGATAAGGTTTACAATAGAAGGGTAATTCGTCTTTTAACGTTAATGTATATTCGTTGTTGTGCTTTCTCATCAATTGTTATGTTTATTTTATTGTACCGCGTATCTATCAATATTTGTAATGCCTGCTGCGTATCATACCTGATTATGCAATCTTTGATTAACTTTGGGACCACTATAAAAATGAGTGTGGTTTCTAAACCTCCGAACTTCATTCTGAGAGAGACTTAAAATTTTAAACGCGTAGATTTTGCAGGTCGCGCCTTTAATGATTTTTCCTCCTATTGGTAATTTTGGTCGCTTTTTGAATTTATCGATATTTGCGAAATATAGTTCTTCCGATATGCAGGTAATTTCGCTACCGTTGTCTACTAGAGCTTTAACTTTAGTATTTTCTATATAGACAATTATTTCGGGACACATTATCGTCTTTATATTCGTGCCTTCTGTTTCGATGTTGTACAATAATTCTTCTCGCAGGTCTTCGAGTATAAAAGATATTTTAAATTTTTTCTCTTTTTTATCAACGTATCTTCTTGACTCGACTATTCACGACGCTTTTTAGTTTTCCGACGGGTCATCTATCCACAACAATAAACGATCAAGTTCGTCTTGCTCATCTTGCTCCTTCTGGCTGATAGTGTTAACGCTCTTTTTGTTAAATTTTTTCGATTGATCTTTATTGTTTATTTGATTACGCGAATTTCTTTTAACGTCTGATCGGCTCGCTGACACGCTACGAGGTCGAGAGAACTTCGTATTATGCGACGCTCTCGTTCACGAGCTTTGAATCGCGTTCACATTTTTATTTGCGGCGAATCGATCTAATTTTTTTGCGCGTATCTAATTCCCTTACCGAAATGATCGCAAACTTTTTGCACGAATTCGACCTCGGTATATCCTAGCTCGAGTTCTTTTGCAAGTCCGAAAACGTACGTCGCGTAATTGGCGCAATTGAGTTTGCCGTTTTGCCGATATTCACCGAATTCTACCCTGCGTTTAGCTGTTCGCTGCGCAGTCGCGTTCCAATAGCGTTCTTTGAACATTTGGCAAAAATCATGATAACTTTTTACGTCATCTTTCTGGAGATACCACCATTCTTGGGCAGAGTCTTCCAGTGTTTACGAGATGATGCATATTAAATCCGCGGAGCTAGACCTCATAAGCGCGACATACTTGTCAAGTTCTGACAAAAACTTCGTTGGTCTTTCTGCTTCGAGATCTTCTAATTTCTGTAAAGAAAACTTAATTTGTCGGTTTAATGTTCTGTTAAGCTGTACCGATGTATTAAAAGGCATTGATTCTATAATTACGCGAATCTCATAATCAGTTTACAACTGTATTTAATAGTTCCTTGAATTTTTTAGTTAACTGCGTTCAATTCTTCGTTTTTGTGCTCCACTACCGTGATCTTTTCAGTTAAGCCTTTTTTCGTTTGTTCTACTTTAACTGATAAATGATCTATACGATCTATTAGATCGCAACGAATCGTTTCTACTTGCAGAATACGCGTTTGTGGAGATTCGCAAGTATTTTGCAAGCTTTCTAAACGCCCCGTGATATGCGTTTGTTCGTCGGCGTGGATTTTAAGTTCATCCGTAACCGCTTGTTCCCATTCGAGACGCTTTTCTTCGACCGCGGTCAGATTTCCTTCCTCCATGTTAACTTCTAATTCGGCCATAAAATTAGTTGATCTACGCGTGCTGCTAGCCATTTTAGCAATTTATTATATGCGTATATCAGGGTTATAATCAATTAATCGAATCACATGAAATTCACAAAGTTATAAGAGGATATTTAAATTTTTAAATTATCAATAAGCGACTCATAACACAGACCCACAAAAAAAAGTTTGACGTAAAACTATCGGAGTCTTAGGCGTCAAAAGAGAAATGGAGCAAGGGTAATCGAAAATAAAGAATGACACGTGAATTAAGTTTAATGCTTTTCGGGTAAAGGGGTTTAGGGCGAAACACTGGGCCTGAGCGAGTGGGCGCTCTTGGCGGTGTTTCGGAGTCGAAAGGTCCCCGCGGCGCGGGAGAACCGCGTTTTTATACTCTTCGTGGGTGGAAGAGCGAGTGGAAGGGCGAGCTGCTTGCTGCAGACTTAGCGAACGTCTGGATGGAGGAGAAGGAAGGGAGAGCGAACGGTTGCTGCTCCAAGCTCCTTACTCCGAAATTCGCGTACTCCCAATTCGCGCGTCGCGAACAAACAAAATCTAAACCAGTTTTCGCGACGGGAAAAAGTCGGTATAGATAATAATCGGAATTTATATTAATAAATCAATATTTTAGAAGCCGGAAAAAGTCGATATAAGTATGCACGGATACTTATACATAAACTGACTACGCGCTAATCGAACGCGCGCGTATGTCAAGTTTTCTGCGCGGTAGTCCAGACCACGAGAATTTGATGTTTTTGGGGTCGCTGAATACGAATCCGTTGTCCATTTGCCACGGTCACGTCAGGCTCAAGGTCAGGCCAAGGTCAAATTCAGAAAAGAACTAGTATATCTATATGTTTTTGGGGTCGCTGAATCCGAATCCGTGGTCAATTTGACCCGATCACGTCAGGGTCAAGGTCAGATAAAGGTCAAATTTAGAAAATGTATCGTATAATTCTGGTGTTTCGTGTAGTAAACTATATAATTTCGTTAAAACGCGCCATGATTTCCATGTATTTTTTTCCCGCTGAAAACAAATCCGCAACCCGATTAACCCCGACATGTCAGAATTTTTTTCTAACTTCAAGAAATACCTCAATATCCACCAAAGCCATCAAATACATTGCTTTATCTGTAAAACTATCTCTAAAATCCCATAACCACTCAATCCCACGACCCTTAGATACCTCAGGACCTTACCTCAATAACCCCATTACCCAATAAATTCCGATTATCCCATAACCCGATAACTCCATAACCTAAGACAATCTGCTCTTCCTTACTCTTTTATCCTCAAATGACCTGTGAAGTGGATTGCGTTTGCGCTTTTTACTATTATCAGTGATTTCTCTTTTTAATGCCCAACAATAGTCAGCCATCATATGTGCATTCCGCCTACCCTGATAACGTCTTTCCATTTCCTTCATATCTTGATGAAAGCGTTCTGCCTATTCTTCGCTGTAATCCCCAAGATTTTGTGGGAAGTTATCAAGATGCGAATCGAGAAAATGCAACCTCTAACTCATCAAACAGCCCAATTTCTCATAGTTTTTGAGCATTTCGACTACCAATTCCCTATAGTATCCACTCTTGTGATTACTCAAAAAATTTTCAACTACGCTTTTAAAGCTCAGCCATGCAGCTCGTTCTTTCTCGGACATTGTGTTAACGAATGATTCATCTCTTTATAACTGACGAATTTGAGGTCCATCAAAGATACCTTCTATCAATTTTGCACTAGATAAAGCTGGAAATGGTTTAAACAAGTAAGTGAAACATTGTCCTTCCTTATCCAAAGCTTTTACATATGGTTTCATTAAACCAAGTTTTATGTGCGAAGGAGGAAGGAGAATCTTCGAAGGCTCAACCAAGGGTTTGTTTATGATGTTCATAGATCCAGTTAAAATTGTTACTCGAGCTAGCCAATCTTTTTTAGTATCATGACTACTGCGATTTCGGCTGTCCCACAGGCACAGAAAGCATGGAAACTTCGTGAAACCAGATTGCTGGCCCAGAATTAGTCTGAGTATTTTAAGATCCCCACAAATCTGCCAATTGTGTTCTGGCTATTTAATCTTATTCAAAACCATCTCAATATTGCAATGATGTTTATGGTCTCATAAATGTGTTAAAAGAGAATATATACGAACCCAATGATTGGAGGCTTTTCATAGATTCCTCTAAACGAAGCCTCAAAGCAGTGTTATTACATAATACTAATGTGTATGCTTCTGTACCCGTAGCCCATTCGGTAACGCTTAAGGAAAAATATGAAAATATTGAGATGGTTTGGAGTATGATTAAATAGACAGAACACAATTGGCAGATTTGTGGGGATGTTAAGATACTCACACTAATTCTAGGTCAGCAATGTGGTTTCACGAAGTTTCCATGCTTTCTGTGCCTGTGGGACAGCCGAGATCGGAGTAGTCATGATACTAAAAAAGATTGGCTAGCTCGAGTAACAATGCTAACTGGATCTATGAACATCATAAACAAACCCTTGGTTGAGCTTTCAAAGATTCTCGTTCCTCCTTTGCACATAAAACTTGGTTTAATGAAACAATATGTAAATGCTTCGGATAAAGAAGGACTATTTTTGACTTACTTGTTTAAACCATTTCCAGCTTTATCTAGTGCAAAATTGATAGAAGGTATCTTTGATGGACCTCAAATTCGTAAGTTTTGATCAATAGCACAAATAATATCTATATGGTCTTAGTGGTTTCGACCATCGCTGAATCCAAATCTGCCATCAGTTTTGCAAAATTAATTTGTTTAAACAATTTGCTACTAGTGGAATTGTAAGGTTAGGTGACATTTTGCTTATTGCGTATTGGTGTATTATGATAATGACTTCAAACATAAATTGAATAATTAGAATAGCGGTATGGTAGGTCGCATTTCTTAAGTACGGCTTCCCTTTACAGGGTTAATACAATGTCCGAGAAAGAGCGAGCTGCATGGCTGAGCTTAAAAAGCGTAGTTCAAAATTTTTTGGGTAATCACAAGAGTGGAAACTATAGGGAATTGGTAGTCGAAATGCTCGAAAACTATGAGAAATTGGGCTGTTTGATTAGTTAAAAGTTGCATTTTCTCGATTCGTATCTTGATAACTTCCCACAAAAGCTTGGGGATTACTGCGAAAAACAAGGAGAACGCTTTCATCAAGATACGAAAGAAATGGAAAGACTTTATCAGGTTAGGTGGAATGCACATATGATGGCTGACCACGTTGGACATTAAAAAGAGAGAACACTGACAATAGTAAAAAGCGCAAACGCAATCCACTTCACAGGTCATTTGAGGATAAAAGAGTAAGGAAGAGCAGATTGTCTTAGGTTATGGGATAATCGGAATTTATTGGGTAATGGGGTTATTGAGGTAAGGTCCTGAGGTATCTAAGGGTCGTGGAATTGAGTGGTTATGGGATTTTAGAGATAGCTTTACAGATAAAGAAATGTATGTGATGGTTTTGGTGGATTTTGAGGTATTTCTTGAGGTTAGAAAAAAATTTTGACGTGTAGGGGTTAATCGGTTTACGGATTTGTTTTCAGCGGGAAAAAAATGCATGGAATTCATGGCGCGTTTTAAAGAAATTATATAGTTTACTACACGAAACACCTGAATTACACGTTAGATTTCCTAAATTTGACTTTCTTCTGACCTTGACCCTGACGTGACCAGGTCAAATGGACCACGGATTCGGATTCAGCGACCCCAAAAACATATAGATATACTAGTTAACTTTGTTTGCGATTTATTTTCTGAATTTGACCTTGAGAGGGAATCTTGAGAGCTTAAAGGATAGCAGAATTAAATGAAGAATTTGATGCGGTTTATAAAAATTTGGATAACATCTCTAATGTAATCACAGCCGTGGTACAGACTGTCTCCGATCTAACCTACCAAATACTGAAACCGACGAACTGAAACAAATTTATTTATTTATTTATTTATTTATTTATTTATTTATTTATTTATTTATTTATTTATTTATTTATTTATTAATACCAGAAGAAATATATACATTAAATTGCACATAATAGCACATTACAAAAGTAACCCAGCAGAGGAAAATCATTTCCTGTTCGCTGGTCTGGGTCTATATAAACTAAAAGACTTATAAACTAAAATACTAAAAAACTAAAATAACTCATCGCTGTTGTATTCTATGCAAGGTGCACATCGCCTCTTAATTCCTAGTAACATAGTTACTAGGTTAAGTCGTGTGTGTAAATTTGAATGTACTATATGTATTGTAGTTCTTCATTTCCAATACCTAATCAACATTGCACTTGGTTTTGTAAACATCTCTATTGATGCATTCCTGCTTCTCTTTTATATTTCTTTCTCGAAGTTGTTTAATCTTGCGAGACATGTTGGGCCAGCTGCACATGTCACACGATAGTATGGGAACGTTTCTCTATGTTGTAAGGCAAAATCACATTTACAAGAAGTGAAAACAATGTCATCTACTACTATTATATCGTTGAAATTCGGTTGTTTCGATTTAGGCTGCATTGAATTGGTGAACGTTTGTATGCCTCTAACTCCTCTATAAAAATATAAAAGTGCTTTGTTATTTCCAAAGTAATTTATATCTCCGTATGACATTCTATATTCATTGTTTTGTTTAATTTGTTTTCCTGGGGGATTAGGGATTTGATTTACTAAATTTTTTTTTGTATTTTCTGTTGCTATTTCGTCTATTCTTGTAAATGCTTCTCCTATAGGTTTAACATTAATTTTAATGTCATCAAAAGAGATAACCTTCTCTTTTTTTATATAATGTTGGTGTTTTATTCCTTTTATTTTTGGGTAGTGACATAAGTCACAGTTCTCTTTAATAGTTTTTTGCGTAGAATGGACAAGTCTGGTTTCTTTGATGTTTTTGATGGTTTCTTTAGCTATATTAATTGCTATGTTGATAAGTTCGATATGGTTTGATTGCATTTTCTTCCAGTTATAGTTAGATATTCTGCGATGAGATCTATTATAGTGTAATTTGCAGTTACCGTGTGCACATATATATGTTCTTACGTCTTGTATTAGTTTATTTATAACTATCACATCCCCATGGACTTTCAATGTAGGATGTGATAATGCTTTGTTCCTTGAATGTATTGTGGTTGATTGTAGTAAGTAATTTTTTACCCTATCTAACCAATTTGCTGTTTGTTGTAAATGGATGGCCATTTTAGTTTCAACCTCTAGCCAATTGTTTCCTGTTATTATTGCAGTGTCGTCCGCGTATGATAATATCGTGTTTTCAGGTAAACAGTTTAATAAATCGTTGATATAAATGATAAAAAGTAATGGTCCTAGTATAGTACCTTGCGGAACTCCCTTGTTGATATTTTCGAAATTGCTGTTGTAATTGTTTACTTTGACTCTTTGTTTTCGGTTATGTAGATAACTTTTTATTAGGTTGTGTGCGTTTCCCGTAATGCCATAGTTATACAGTTTGTCTAATAAGATTTGGTGATCTACTGTGTCAAACGCTTTTGCTAGATCCAGGAAGGCTATTGCTATTGGATTACTTGTGTCTAGTTGACTGTAGATTATGTTTGTAATTTCGTATAACGCATCTATTGTACCTTTCCCTTTTCTGATTCCAAATTGTTTACTAGATAATAAGTTGCACTCAATACAAAAGTATGCTATTCTTTTATGCAGTAGTTTTTCAAATATTTTGGCGATGTTTGATATCAAAGATATAGGTATGTAGTTTGTTGGTGAGTGCTTTTCTTTTGATTTATAAATATGAATTATTTCAGCTAGTTTTAGATCTTCCGGCCATTTTCCCTTTTCTATGCATTCATTCGAAATGTGTGACAAAGGAAAAGAGATGCATGTTGCCAGTATTTTTAGTGTTTTTGCATTGATTTCATCAACACCACCATTTTTGTTTCCCATATTTAGTATAATTTCTTGTATCTCTGAAATCTCTGAAAATTGACGAAATTGACAAACCTGACCAAATGATCCATCGAAATAAAATTGATGAACAGTGTGACACATACCTACTTAACAGAAAAAATGGAGAAGTGGACGCGCACAAGCACCCTGAACTGACAAAAAGTACTGAATTACATGCTGCGAATGGTACGGACGGTGCGGAGAGCAATACTCTGGTGATCTTGGGCTGGGTTGATTGCTCTACCTCTAATACTGTGCCCGAGGATTACGCGTTTGCTGTGTTCGGCACTGTCCTGCCAGATCTAAACAAAACCGGCATCCTGAAAGTACAACCTCTTTATTCTCACAAAATCAGAGACGGTTCGAGAGGTACTTCTTCTTTGTTGGCTAAGCTTTCCAGCAGCAATCTCATCGAATCTATCATGGTAGCAAAATCGAAATGTACAGCGCTCAATACAAAGGATTTAGATCCTAGCCGGCTGAGTGAGGATTCTGCTCTGCCTGTGGCTACCATTTTTATTAATGAATTCCTTAAAAAAGAAACATATACAAATTTTCAAAATCTTAAAGCTGTCGCTAAACATCTAGGCTTCTCGTACATGTGGCACAGACAGGGCAGATTCCATCCAGGCTGAGTGATGGAGGCAGGGTTCATACCTTTTCCACTGCTACTGACCTGAAAAATATTATCTCCACTGAATGTAATGAGCAATTGAAGAAAAAGAGCGATACACTACCTGCGACTACATCCTTCACTCCTTGTAATTCCATACAAAATATTAATATTGTGATGTCCAGACTCTCACTTCTGGACGAGTATGTCTATGTGGATAAAGCTCCACCGGGATTCTTAATAATTTGAAATAATGGATTTATTTCTTAACGATTGAATGGGATCGTTGGGCTTACTGTTTGACGAGTGTAGATCTCTCGTTCGGCTTCTGCTGCAGATTGATGGATGAGGTTTTTATTTTAAACAAATTCACTTCTTTTTTTTAATGAAACGAAATTATCTTTATTGGCTTTGAAAAGATTTTATAATTTTAAATTTGATATTCGATATTTAAAACATATGTCAACGGTAGTTAGCAAGTTTTACAATATTGTTATTTTGATCGATTCTGATATAATAATTAGTAACCTGCGGAGCACGGAGCGTCGCGGCAGGTAGATCCTGAGGAGCACGGAGATTCGTCGCAAGACCGAGTCAATGACTGACTTATTGTCCTCCTTTAATCGTTTTTAAAGGATCAAAAGTGTGTCGTGATTTGATGTTTTGCGCATGTAGCTTCGTGCTCGTTTCATACTTACTTTGAAATGTACGGGAATGCATCGTATGCATTTCGCAATCGAGCGCTTTTCGTTCGACGATTTACCAATATTAAAAAGGTCAACGTCGTACGACGTGACACCTGGGGGGCCGAGATGCTGCATATCGGTACGATATCAGCGTAAATTTGTCAAATTTTCGATCGTCGAACGATTACATGTTTTTGGTATTATGTTGCTACAAGTATATTATAGGTTTTGTTTGTTTCCGTTTCATTTTTATATTTTCTTATTGTCTTTTCATTATTAAAACAAACAATTTCATATAATAGTATTTACATATGGATTATGATTCGTTCAACGATTAATCGAAGTTATAAAAGGTCTTTATTGATAAATGCAATTATAAAATTTGATATGAATTAATCGTTGATCGATTACAAATACGGAATTTTTTTCCTTGTTCACTATTGGTCAATGGTAAAAAAAAATTTTGTAAATTTAAATACATAATTGGTGTGCTTTAATATATATGTGCTACTTAATACTACGTTTTTTTTTCTTTTTTTTTCTGTTTCCATTCTTTTTGTGCCTAATATTTAACAAGTATAAATAATATTTAATAAGACATTCATATTTAATAATTTTATGTTAATAAGTAAATATAAATTTTTGACTGGGTTTAAGTATTTTCTGCTATTTTATATAGATTATTCTCATTATCTAAAATATTCTTAATTCTACAGTAGTCTATTTTATGCCCTAAGTATGTAGAATGACATTTTAGGATAAACAAAGTTTACTATAATAAAAATTAGTACTTAAATATTTGTTTGAAATTTTGAATGTATAAAGGAAGAGTTTTTACTTGATCAAAGGATTGAGGAATGTTGTTTTCGTTGGTGAGAGTGATTATTGCAGGGAGTGTAAATGATATACTGCATTTATTGTATATTTCCAAGTTTCGTTCTTCTTCTCCAATCATATTATCTATTTTGGATTTCCGATTTTCCTTGATAATCACTCCTTGGATTTTCCTTGTTTTTTGGAATCACTATATAGTTAATAACTGGTTTGATTGCTGTTTTCAAAGTATATGAATACCATTTATACATTGGGTATATAACGTATCTATGGGTTACTATATATCTCAATAGTCTTAGCGTCATACAAACAATGGTTAAAATTATGATGTAAGTAGATGAAAGAGGTTCTGTGATTATAGATTTCACGTCATTAAGAATATGGCTATTATTTGCAGAATATTCTTCTGTAGGAATATTCTTAATAAAGGTATCTTGTGTGTTTATAAGCGTTTTCACATTTCCAATTGAAAACAATATTTGTTCTTGTGGTTCATCTTCTTCTTGAAGTTTAAAATTTTTTTGACAATCGTCTTCATTAGTTAAGAGTGTATTCATCGTTTTCTGGGCCTGAGTGTTGATACTCCCACATGTGGTGTTTGTAGTAAAAGCATTTTTTTGTAGTAAAAGTACATAAATGCGTTTAATTCTGTAGCTATTCTTTGTTGTATGTACTTTTCTTTTTAAGATGTTGGTCGTGAATACGAATTTTTTCATAAGATTTGCAGCTGTATTATTGTTTAGGAAGATTGTAAGTATGGGTATGGAGACTTTAGTTTTTATGTACTTATTATCAGTACTACTTAGCATATTAAAGTTGAATTTATAGAGTTTCATCCTTAAATGTTTTTCTATAGTATTAAATATAAGAAAGTGCAGTTTCATTATATTTTTATGCGTATTTTCTTTATAAATATACAAATTATAACTTTTTCGAGCTGAGATGTAAGCATTAGTTATATAATTTATGTCTGATAGAACGCAAATTATTTTTAAATACATAATTATATAAATAATTTTGTAATTACATATGCTTGAAAATAATATTGTTAATCTTGTATTAAATAAATTATAAGTATTGAAGCATTTGTCGAAATGCAATACAATAAGTTCGAAATCGATTATAATAGATTGTGAATTTACTGACGATTTATGGTAGCGGCTTTCCATGTGGCCTTGAGTTGAATCCATTGATTGATTAGCTGGCTGAAAGATTTTTAAGAAGAAGAGAGGTGTAACATGAAAATATGCATTAAGATAATTGTTGTTGGTATCCGTCCTAAAACAATGTAATATTAGTTCCTGATTTTCGTATAAAATTATTTTGTTAGCATGAAGTGACTTCTTTCTAGTCTTATAATTTATTGTATCCTGCAATGCATTTAAGACTTGCATTTGCTTTAGTGTTCTCGAATTTTCATTATAAAATAGTTGGACATAATAGTTACAAGCCAATTCATGCATTGCAAATATATAGTGGGATTGTATGTTAATGTTAAAATTAATTTGAAATAATCCTATTAGTTTACTAAATTTAATAGGTTTCGCAAATTTACGAAGTAAAAAGTATAAGTATTTTTTTATAAATTTCATGGTAATATTATTTATTTTCTCAGATTCGAATTTACTTTCAATTTTAAAAATACGACGAGTTAGCATTGTTAGTAAATGGTTTGAGTGTTTATATTTTTCTGAATTGTCAGTTTCTGTCTTGTCAAAATTTATATATTTTCCGACTTTGGCCGGGCATATTGAATATTTATAAGTTCTATTTTTATAAATATTTGCCTCTACTTGGCTTTCCAATGCATTATTGTTAATACCTGGATCCTTATTTTGTTGGAGATAAAATTTGTTAGAATGATTTGTACAAATTACATTAGTTGCATTCGTGCTATCTTCTGAATTATTGTTACTATTGTTATTTTGATTATTTGAGTGTTCAACTAAATTTAATATGCATACTGCATCTTCATTAGTTGATATGTTGTAATTATTATTTTTATGATTTTCATTAATTATTTTATTATTACCGTTAACTACTTCTATCTTTTTAAAATTAATTACAGTTTTATTGATAATTTTAACGTTACAAATTGTTGAGTCATTCTTTATATTAGGCCTAAATTCTGTAGTTGTTTCGTAACGCCGCTTAGGTTGCAATTTTGAAGTTAAAGTGACTTTATTTAAAGTGTATTCTTTTAAATTATTACAGGTTAAAATTTTCATATTATTATCATCTATTTTTGCCAAATTCATTCTCATGAAGGAACTATTTATTTTTTCTATGCGCTCTTTTTCGAAATAGTCTAGTTTTCGTGCCTTATTAATTCTATTTACATTTATTTCTTTTGTGTCATTCATTATTACTGGAACGCATACTTTAGTCGTTTCATACTTTTGCTTATGTTGCACTTTTGGCAATGACCTAATTTCGTCGAAATTCTGCTCTTTGCAACTTAAACATATTTCTAACATCATGTCGATTTCTTCTATTTTAACAAAGTTAATTTGTTTCCTGATTGGCTTGGTAGTATAATTTACAATTTCTATGGGTTCTCTATGTAAATATTTAAATGTTTTATCCAATATTTTATGTGCTTGGTTGAACTGATTATTTGTTTGATCGAAATTATGATGTGGAAAGATTGCCAAAATCTTTGCGTTTCCTTGTTTTCTTTATATCTGTTAGAATTATCGCTATTATTATTTCCGTTAAAATTTTTATATCTATCATTTGAATATCTAGAACTTTTAAAACAATCTAGAGCCGTGTGACCTAACACATCACAAATCTGACATTTTAATTGACTCATAAATTTAAAATTATTTAATGCACAAAATTTAACTGTATGTCCTGTCTTATTACATTTCGCACATAGCACTTCAGGACAATTTTGAACAGTATGTCCGAAGTTATTACAATATTCACATTCTTTTAATTGTCTACTTTTATTTATGCAATTATTTGGATTAAGAACACTATCATTACATTTCCAACAAATTTCGAAATCTTTAATATATGGACATCGATCTACTTCATGTTCTTCTTTTTGAAAATATTGGCAGTAAACTTTTTGTTTGTTATTATTGAATTTACATGAACCAATAGAATGATCAGTGTGGCTACAAAGTTTACAGATTAACATAATTTTTTTGTTAACATTACTACATTCGTTTGACAAGTGGTCGTATTCTTTACAGTAAACACATTCTGCTGATCGTCACTATAATGCTTCGTGCGAATCATTTCTGCAGATTTGACATTTTAAGATTTCTGTTGGTTCTGATTTTAATTTCGAATTGCTGTGATCAATTGTATCATTTATAGAATTTTTACACAATAGTTTACGTATATTAAGTTTATTTTCTATTTGAATAGCGTCATATAATATATTTTCCAAAGTTGAATGTTGTCCTATAAGTACATGTATTTCAAATTTTAGTCCATCTTTAAAATATTTTATTGCGTCTTTATCTACTACCTTACTGAATTCTTTTAGTGTAGTAGGTGTTTCCCCTTCTTCTGATTCTTTTAGTTCTTTAATTTGAAATGCTAAAGTTTTTATTCTGTTAGAAAATTTCAATACCGATTCGTTTTCTTCTTGTACAGTTTCAGATAATTTTCCATATAATATATGAATATTATCCAGAGTTGGATATAATTTTTTTATGATTGTTATTAAGTCTTGAATATTATTAATTGTATGATTTCTTACGGCTTCATATACTTCCCCTTTAAGTTTTATAACCAAAATGTTAGTCAAATTTGGTTCATCGATAGACTCTATGATTCTTTTTACTTGCCTTAGATTTTTTATATATTCTTTAACTGGTATATTTGTACCATCAAATTCAGGTACCATTTTTGCAACGTCTTTGAGTGGCAATCTAAGTGCATTTCTTATATTTACGTTATCCATGTTAGTATTATTTATAGTTCTGGTTTATAATTCATATTTCAGTAATTTTTTTCTGTTATTATTTTTGAATCGTCTCTCTATATTGTACATTTTTTCTTTTTGAGTTTTATATATTTTTTTCAATAAACTAAATTTATTACAAATCTTATTAATAATACTCTGATCACTATTCATTTTCAATTTCTGTATATAGTTCTATTACAAATTCTTGAATTCAATTACATAGTTTTATTAATTATTTTGTTTCAATAAGAAATTTTAACTCATAGGATTACGTAAGAAGAACCCGCTGCCTTCTTTAGGTCACTGATCTAATAGAAACGCTGATTTTTCTTATTTGCTGTATTATTTTATAAGATTTTTTTTACTATTCCTTTCTTTGATATAAATTATTCACACTAATTTGTTACAATATTTAATATATTTGAATCATGCACATTCTAATATATATTGCTATAATTTCTTATATTTTGCACTTTGCGATGAATGTTTTGATTGATTTATTTTTCTTTTTAAAGACATTTCTTTATATATGTATGCGCTTTGCGTTTATTTATATCGTTTTTTATTTGCACTTTGGGATTATTTATATAATTTTATTTGCACTTTGCGTATATGTATTTGATTTGCACTTTACGTATGTGTGAATTGATTTGCACTTTGTGTATTTTATATTTTACTAACTACCCGAAAAATTATACCGTTTTAAAAAAACAATCATAAGTTTGTCCTCGAACTAGATGTATTTTCTAACAATAAGTTGATAAAAATCTCAATATGTATCAGAACAAAATTAAAATTTTCTAGTATTTTATTTTAATAAAATTTGTGAAATTCTGGCATTACTAAATATGCGCGAAATAAATTATTAAATATCCAAAAATCTTTTGTGACGAGGGCTGTGACTTGGATGAGATAATTTAGTTTAGCCAAACGGCTCTCTTTTAATCATACGAATGTTACCAAGTTGCCCCGATTCTCATCATCTCGTCACGGCCGTCGCACAAAGGGACACGGTCCTCACCGAGCTCGGCTGCTCAGTCGGCGAGTGGGCCGGTCCGCAAATTCTTGGGGCTAGGTAGATGAGAGAAACAAAACACTGAAGTTAATGCTAGAACCGCGTTGCGGCCTTTATTGGTCTTACGACTATAAAATATAATACACTTCCCCCGCTGGGCTTTCGGCCGCTGGCCGTTTAGCGCGTCGCATTTAACGTGATCGGCTCGGCAGCCGCGCGAAGCAAGAGGGCTAGGGTGACGCTCGTTCTTTGCCGTGAACACCGGCTTCTCGCGTGATTCTAACCGGCTATCTCGCGGGAGAGAGAGAGAGTTACCCTTACACCATGCGTGGTGTCGTAGTCGCTGGTCGGCTCCACTC
>UELU01140996.1:0-14620 GCA_900490025.1 Megastigmus dorsalis | reverse complement strand
TTAATCTACACATATAAATCTTCAAAAATCCACCATTACATATATGAAATTTGAATAGTCGATTTTTAGTGGCCCACTTGAGAAATTTTGACTCAATATCTTATCTTCAAACTAGTTTCACTATAAAAAAAATATATTATTTAACAGATGGAGCAGGTCAGCACTTCAAAAATAAACGTAATTTTGAAAATCGCATGCGATGGTATAGGCGCAAATTTAAAAAGAGGCGCAAAACGAACGAGTTTGCAACTTTCTTCAAAGATTCGGATTTTAACACCAGAAGATCTTTTTAATTGGGCTCAAAGTTATTGTAAAGAGCAAAAGTTTTTTACAGTAGTAAAGAATCTTATGAAAAAACTGTACTGAAATTAAAACCAAGTCTAGAAAAAGCTAAATCTATTCCAGGAACATTACAATTACATGCTATTATTCCAATCAGTGGAAGAAAATTGAAATTAAAAAAAATCTTCCTTAAGTTCAGAATATAATATTTTTCTGAAAAAAAATGTTAAACTGAAAAAAAGTATAACAACCCATACTGTAATTTCCTATGAAAGAAAATCAAGTACAAAAAAGAAAAAGATTTCGACATTAAAAACCAGAATAACTAAAACAGAAAAAAAGAAGAAATGAACAAAAAAGATTATTGCTTAAACAATTTTAGAATTGCATTAAAAATCAATATTTACCTAGTACGCATGTAAGTAAGAGAGTCGAATTCGTGCGCGGCACACGTTATTTTCTACGTAAAATTTTGTCATATTTCGATTAGAAGCATAAAAAAAATATTAAAAATATACTTTTAGAGGTATGTTTTATGTTTTTTAAAAGTGAAAATAAAAAAATTCGGAAAAACTATTCACACCGTTGGAAAACTGAGGTAAAAATACATAAAATTCATGTATTACATGTTTTGAATAAGTTCATTTAAGTACCGTAAACACGCGTTCAATGTAGCCACCCTTTTAGGATTTCTGGTTGGCAATCGAGACAAACGACCAGACCCCAAGAAAACAGAAGCGGTCCGCGAATATTCTGTATCCATCAACCCAAAGAAAATAAAACAATTTCTTGGACTGGCGGGTTACTACAGACGTTTCGTGTGAAAATTTGCGTAGATTGTACTACCATTGACGACGCTGCTCCGAAAAAACGACGAATTTTTATGGGGAAATGAACAACAAACGGCATTCGAGACATTAAAAAACGCTATTTGTAGCGAGCCCGTACTACGATCACCAAACTTCGACGAACCATTCCTGATAACCACGGACGCATCCGACTATACTTTGGGAGCAATCCTAAGCCAAGGAGAGATAGGAAAAAATTGGCTCTGCGCATTCGCCTCTCGGACACTACGAGGAGCAGAGCTGCGATATTCCACTAAGGAATTATTCGCATTCGTTTTCGCCGTAGACGAGTTCCGTGAATACGCGTATGGTCGCCATTTTACCGTCATAACAGACCATCTACCACTCAAGTGGATGCACGAAACCAAAAGGCCCGAGCTTCGATCAACTCGCGTAATAACGAGATTTGAAGGTTTCGACTTCGTAGTCATTTACAGGTCAGGGTCGCGAAACGAAGCAGCTGACGCGCTCTTGCGATACCCTGTCTCAAAACATGGAGAAGAAGCCCCAGATTTGTCTCGTATGGAATTATATAAATTGGCAGAAAAATACGAGCAAGAGGATGAAGAATTGAAAGAGGTTAATGTCCGAATCGTCATAGTAAAGAAGTATCCAAAAAGGAAAATCCGTCGTCGAGCTAGCAGGAAGACCGAGAATAAGAAAGAGTCTTTAGCTTTCTCATCAGAGAGTTCAGGAAATCCGGCTGACAAGAAAAAACCTTTTGAGACGACAATACGGAAACACCTGATCAGGAAAATAGCGGATACCAACCGTCAGATGAGGAAATGGAGGTACAGCAAATCATTAATAGTCCAAAAAATGTAGGAAAACGGGAAGAGAGGTAGAACAACTACTAGACATACCATCATACCTAAAAATAGGCGACACTACCGTCAAAGCAAACGTCGATGAGTCAATGAATTCGGTCCCAAGCAGCGGGAATTGTGCAGCGCAGGTAAAAGCTTGCAGTACCCCTATTGCAAAACAGCCTAGCAAAAGTGACGAAACAACGATCGCAGCAACAGAAAATCCAGATAATATAATCAGCCGAACACTCCGCCGCCAAACCCTGAATCAGCCGCCATTACAGTTCCACCATAACCCTCCAAGATCCAACAGGATAAGCTCACCCCAATACCTCGATCAAACTACAAATCCATTATTCTAATTGATAGGTTCAAGCGCCTCCTCCTCGGTACAAGGCACAAAGCTGGAGGTAACAAGCTCGCTTAATGAAGATAGAAAGAGGACAGAGGTGAAACCAAATTCGAGAGATTCTGAGTCCACAGAACCTTGTTTGATGAGTTCATTTTTTAAAATGGACAAACAATGCCTGCTGGACCTAGGTACTCTAGCTAAATCGTGCTTTATGTTAGACGTAGAAGAAATCGAAACACGGGGAAAAGCCAGACTGGATATTCATATACTCGAGGCAGACGAACCGTTTACAGTCGGCCCTGATGATCCGATTATAACTGATCCAAACGAGGAACGGCGCGAAGAAAAAGACCACGTCGAGTACAAAAGTTCTCTAAGCGAGCGAGATTCCATGTATGAAGCCAGTAAATCCTTTTATGAGCTCACGTTTATACCAGATGAGGAGAACTCGAAATAAGTGCGATGGAGACAGACGATGGTAGCTAGAACATCTCCCTCCCAAGATTCGAGCCAGAGCCGAAGCAAATGGAGTCGAACCAATCAGAACCGACAACAGAATCTAGAGAGGATATCGAACCTCCCGAAAACATTGCATTCCCTATTACATCGTCGTTACAAAAAAGCGACAAAGATGACAATGCCGAAAATAATCAATCAAAAGAGTCCGAACATACCCCCCAGAATTATAGCGGTGAAAAACAATGGAAACGTACATACGTCTCAGAAGTAGGGGCGGACCCATATGCTCTTTATGAAGGAAGCAACAGCTGCTCCGATACCAGTAGGCAATTTATGCAGGACGAAACAGTCGACAAAGCGGGAAATTGCCTATTTGACTCTCTTATAAGATTATGTAAATTGAAGTCAAACTTTGACCAATTAAGGCAGCAATTGTTCGAAAGCAATTGCTTGGAGCTATGCGGAGACCTGGAAGTGGCTACAAGAATTCTGATTTCGCCGACCGAATACGGGGACGTAAACTGTCTGTTCATTTTCATCGAAGTTTATAGCCAAAATATATGTGTTCACTCAACGACACCTAAAGGAACGGTAACATATTGTCATTTTTGGGAGAATCAAACAGGAGATACAAATTGAATTCATTTACATCATGCGGGAGAGCACCACACATCTCTGTTACCGGCACGAAATAAAATTTCTCCCACGCCGAAGTAAAAGAAAACAAAAGACAAGTCCGACAGCGAATCCTCCGAAGATTCAGTCCGATCAACCAAACGCGAACAGAATAAAAAACGGGCAGCTCAGACGTTAAAAGAGCGCCCATCTCGGGAGAAACCACTGTGGCCCCCCGAAGAAGACAAAGACTGCCCGAATCCTCTAAATTCAATAAACAAGGTTAGAGAGCATCCCTTCCACACTGACGAAAATCTCGTATACGTTTTAACTGCCGACCTATATTTAGAGAGAGACACAATTAAAGCCCTGACAGAAAGGAAATACGTAAAAATAGACGATTTGCTGAATTTAGAACTAGCAGTAGGAGAAATACTAGCGTTAGAACATAAGTCAAAGAAACTTTTCGGCCTAGTCGTCAAAGGGCACATAGACAAATGGAACATAAAAATAATAAGAATCATCTGAACGTTGGCGCTGTTAACTATTCTAAAATGGGATTATCTTATAGAACAGTGCGCAAACATATTCAAAGGAAAAAGGATCAGAGTAGTATATTTTCAAAATTGTCAAGCGGTCCCAAAGGTCGAAGAAAGGTAAAAAATAATTAAAGAATACCACGAAACCACAATCGGAGGGCATAAGGGCATCAACAAAACCTATGACAAACTCATCAATGATTTCTACTGGAAAAATATGCGAGCGGACGTACAAGCATTCATAAACGGTTGCGAAGGGTGCCAAAGGAAAAAGTTACAAATACTTTTGACAAAGTTGCCATCGATTTTTATGACCCAGATCCGACACATATGACATTCAGAGCCGAATCTCCATTAGGCGAGATAAAGACAGAAACGGGAAAACCCTATATTATAACCCTTCGACCCGGATTGGACACGGTACCAGTGCCGCCACCCGGATGCCAATGGACAGTCGTATCTCCGAATACAGCCACAGGCAAGACGACAAGGGACAACTCATACAGACTAGACCCGTTACAGAATACACAAAACTTAGGTACCGCTTCACCAAGAGCCCTCAGTTGCAGTATTCTCTAACACGCCTAGTTTAAATCGGAGACCCACTCGGATGCCCGTAGGATATAATTCAGCCCCCGCGAATAACACGTTGACTTTTCATCAAGCAGCAAATTTCATTCCTGAATACAGCGGAGGCCCAAACGGACTAGCTCAGTTAGTATCGATCTGTAATGATTTTTCAAATAAGTATAGAAATATAGAAGAAATTTGGATTATACATTGCATTGCCCGAAAACTAAAAGGCAAGGCACAAGAAGCGTAAGATGTTAGGGCTATAGATAATAGCTCGATTGAAAATCTCCTCCAAGATCTCACACGTAAATTTAGATACGTCGGCAGACCAGAACAGATCAGAGAGCAGATGTATAACCTCTGCCAAAGGTCAGGAGAACAGGTAGCAGATTATGGCTTGAGAACACAGAAACTTTTGCATAGACGTCTATTAGCCATCGAAAGTACGACTGACTCGGACGGAATCGATTTGGAATACCACACAGCAACAGCTAAACGGGAAACACTACAATTCTTCCTAGCAGGGCTTAACGATCCCCCGGAATATCGCGTACAAAATGAAAAACTAAAAAATCTAGCTGATGCAATAGCAAAAGCAACCGCGCTATCAAAAACGCTAAAACCAAAATTTACTGGATAAGCAAGGCCTGCGCTTCCTCAACGACAGTTTCAACAGCCAAGAGCTATAAATTGTTTTATGGCAGCATCAAATCAAACACAAAAACAGCAACCATACTATGATGCAAGTGCAATAGAGGAAGACAATGATTATACAGAATATGAGGAAGATCGATATGTAGACCAAATGCAAGAGCATAACGATATTCCATACACTCAAAATGCTGCAATAAGGATAGCTCCAGCAGTCGAGACTTGCAATTATTGTCATGGGAAAGGCCACTTGGAAAAAGATTGCAGGAAAAAGAAGTATGAAGGAAACTGCGAATTCTGCAGTAAACCAGGCCATGAATTTAGCAAGTGCTACCTTTTAATAAAAGCACTCAAAAATAAGCGCATACAAATGGTGCCACTGCCAGCCCGGGATAATAACGCTAACGCAACAGAAACGAATGTAGGTCACATGCAGAGACGGCGCGAGCAGTCAGGTCATGACCGGGGAGTGTCAAATTACATACCGCGAGACGGCACACATCAACGCTGGAGTAATCGGCATCAGCAAGGCCGAGGCTACACATCTAAACGCTCGTCGTCAAAAGAATATGGGTATACAAGTGTAACTCAACACCCCGAACAAGGAGAAAATTTAAACTCCCAACCCAAGGGGCTCGACATGTACAGAAACAGTCGAGCCCATCGAACGAGTAGACAGTAAGGAACGTAAAACAAGTGAATCAGTCGTGAAAGATGTCACGATAAGGATAGCTATATGCGGAAAATTGCCGCCCATAGTGTCTAACAAACGTACAGACTTTTCAAATCAAAGCGCGACCTTTTACGCTGATTCAGGGGCAGATATAAGCCACATAAAAACAGGAAAGCTTAAAAATAATGTTAAAATAGATAACAAAGTGATCTATAAGATAAATGGAGTAACGTCAGGCACAGCACATACAATAGGTAAAATTTCAATGCTTATAGAAGGGATGAAATGCGATCTTCATTTCGTTCCCGACGATTTTCCGATCGATACCGATGGCCTCTTAGGATGGCAAACTCTTTTAGAAAATGGAGGAGATATAAGCCTTACAAATCAATGTCTGAATTTTAGCAATGGAATAAAAATCCCATTTAAAACTACGGAATCTTTTGTAATTCCGCCTCGATATCGCCGAGTGATTTACGCTCGTGTGAAAAATCGCAATACAAGTGAAGGATTTGTACCTTTACTCGACATAAATCCAGATATTCTAATAGGAAATGCTGTTGTCAAGAACATCGATGGGAAAGCTGCCATAATGTGTATAAATATAAGCAGCAAACCAATCACTATAGAAGCCTCTCTAGTGGAATTGGAAACTTGCGAAATAGCAAAAGAAAAAACGGACACTCAATACGAGGATGAACGACCTCTGCATGATGAAAACATCGCTTTCGCAAACATATTCAAGGAATCTGCCACAGTTGCAGTTAATAGAGCAGTAGAAGTTTTCAAACTTATGGACACTGATTGCTTAAGTACCGAGGAAAAAGATCATGTCAAGAATCTTGTGGAAAAATGGGCGAATTTGTTCAATTTACCTGGAGAGCGCCTAAGAGCCACTACAGTAGTTAGTCATAAGATTCCGACCAATGATGAATTATCCATACGTACTAAGCAGTTTCGACATCCGCCAGCCGTTAAGGAAGTAATCCAAAAACATGTACAAGAACAAGTAGACGCAGGGATTATAACACCATCTACATCTCCCTATTGCTCGCCACTGTTCGCCGTCAAGAAAAAGGGCACAGATGATAGTGGAAAGCAAAAGTGGCGTCTAGTCATTGATTTTAAATCTCTCAATAATAAAACCATAGGCGATGCATATCCACTGCCTATTATCACTGATATTTTAGATCAGTTAGGCCAAGCGCAGTATATATCTACGTTTGACCTTAAATCCGGATTTCACCAAATACCTATGGATCCGGAAGATACGCATAAAACAGCGTTTTCGACACCATACGGCCACTATCAGTATTCACGTATGGCAATGGGACTTAAAAACGGTCCAGCATCCTTCCAGCGCATAATGGATCTAGTTCTAGCAGGACTCCAAGGCATAGAACTATTCGTATCTAGATGATATAATCATCTTTGCTAAAACATTGCAAGAACACGAAAAGAAATTTGATCGTCTGATAAAAAGATTGGAGAAAGCGAATCTCACCTTAGAACCGCAAAAATGCAATTTCTGTCGAAAGGAAGCCACTTATTTAGGGCATATAGTAGGAAAAGATCAATTAAAACCCGATCCAACGAAACTTGATACACTAAAAAAATATTCAGTACCAACAAACCCTAAGAAAGTTAAACAGTTCTTACGCTTAGCAGGATATTATAGGAGATTCATCGAAGGTTTCGCAAAAACAGCTCTCCCACTGACAAAACTGTTAAGGAAAAATCAAGATTTTGAGTGGGGAAACGAACAACAGCGCGCATTCGAAATTTTACGCGACGCGCTTTGTGCTGAGCCAGTTTTACAATCCCCAAACTTTAACGAACCATTTATAGTCACAACAGACGCTTCAGATTACGCTTTGGGCGCAATATTAAGCCAAGGCACACTAGGGAAAGATCGACCATGTGCCTATGCATCTAGACCGCTAAGGTGGAGAGCTACGGTATTCCACTTACGAACGGGAATTATTAGCAGTCGTTTTCGCAATTCAGACCATATTTATATGGAAGAAAATTCACAGTAGTAACAGACCATCAACCTTTAAAATGGTTACACGACACAAAACGTCCCGAACTAAGAGGAACACGTCTAAAATCAAAATTGAAAGGATTTTTCTTCGACATTGTATACCGACCAGGCGAGAAAAATTCCAACGCAGATGCTTTATCCCGAAACCCGGTATTGCAGGAAGGCGAAGAAAACCCCGAGCGTACTCGAGCGGAAATACACATACAAACAAGAACAAGAAGAAGCAGAATTATTAGACTCTCACATATTAAGATTTAAAGGGAAAAGACCTCCTAGAAAGCCTAAAAATACTAAAATACAAATGCCGGCACCCACGAATGTCACTCTGCGTAAACAAAAACCAAGTAACCAAGCAAATTCCGCAGATGACACGAAAATTGACAAAAGGGCACGTCTGGATAGTGAAACAGAGAGCTCACATGGAGATGATAAAGCAGAAATAGTAAAACAAGATCCGAAATTGAATAAACCACGCAGAAAATATAAGAAGATAATCACCGAAGTTGAAAAACTAAAGGATATTCCGGATTATTTAAAATTAAAAGACACCTCATCATCATTGGACTCGAGTTTCGATATGTTCTGTCAACGAACAGGCCCACAAGCAACCAGCACTCCAAAGGCAGACAACAAAAGAGCGTCTAAAAATAATGACACTTCAACTAAAACCGCTATGGAAAAACCAGACAATTTAAAAAGAATATATCCTAGAAGACAAAGTCTAACACGTCCGGTACCGCAATTTTGCCCCAGCCCTCCAAGACCCTCAGATGTATCAAAAGAAAAAGACATTACAAAAAATCAGGATTCATCACCCCCTGCGGGCACAAAATCGCCTATTATAGAAAAATTGGCTTAATCCTTCAGTCAATTAAAAAATAGGCTAGGAATTGGTACAGATTTGATGAAAGCTAGATTTATAGTAGATGTCGAGGAAAAAGATGCACAAGGAAAAGCCGGTCTTAATACATATATAGAGGAATCAACAAATTCTGGAGACGAAAATAAATATGTCAAAGAAAACGATATAAAAGTTACGGAACCGGATAGAAATAAACAGCTCAAAAAGATATAAAAAACGATGAAGAAACATCTAGTAAAAGAAACAGAACAGGATACGAATTCGAACATGAGTACTATAAGATAGCTCACGCAGCAAATGAGAGCTCCAGTTCAGACAAATTTATGAGAAGCATTCCAGAAATAAGAAAAAGAGTAAAGACACAGAGGAAGCTCTAATAGAAAATGATGAGATTAGAAGATATGCGATTTATAAATCTAGCATATGTTGTGCTGAACCAACTTTACAGAAAATAGTTGATTTAGATATATTAACTGATGGAAATTGTCTTTTTGACTCTCTCAGGAAACTTTGTACATTACAAATTTCTTGTGAAGAGCTACGAAAAGTATTATTAGAACACCCATCTTTACATTCATGCGGAGATCCTATAGAAGCGGCATACATCTTATCTCGCGATAAGGAATTTGGTAATGCCGACTGTATATACATATTCTCGCAAAAATACCAAGTTAACATATGCGTACATTACGATATAGTGGAAGGAAAGATACAATACTGTCATTTCATTTATGAAGAAATATCTCCTTTTTTACATTTATATTTGTTCAACGTACATTATACACCTATTGGATAATAGAAAATACATCTGAAGTAGGGCGGATCACGCAACATGAAGCAGACAAAATAAATGCTCAAAATTGCAAAATAATTAGCGCACAGCAAAAATCAGATATACGAGACACCGACTGCCATATGGACTGGGATTTTCCATCATCTGGTCATCACCCTTTAAACCATACAGACAAGACATTTAGATCCGATTACTCTGGGGCATCGGACTCGAACTCGATAACACATGAGACGCAAGAAGAGGCAAGGACGCCTGACAAGGGCAAACACAAGACTAATACGGAAATAAAAACGCCGACGTAAGTCAGCTAGAAAAGTCAACGACCTCGAAGAGCAGCACGAGCGATACCGAACACGACACGCCAGCGCTTGACGACTTACCGACCTTCACAACTACAGAAATTATAAGAGGCCATCCTTTCAAAATTTCACATAATATGGTATATTTATTACCAACAGAGGGTTATCGTGAAACAGAAACAATAGAGGCACTCATCGAACGTCGATATATAGATATCGATGATAGCAGTCACAAGATTTCACGATAGGAGGAATATTTACATCAAAATGTAGGAAATTTAAACATTTTGGACTAATAGTTAAACGTTTTATAGACGACAAAGCCCTTCAATCAGATATAATGAACTGCTTACGTTGCCTAAAAAAGATTGTATTACAGCATTCCATCATATCTTTTTGTATAGTACAAGATACCAAAGTTTTAAGCCAAGTACAATGGGCTTATGTTATCGAGCAATTGAATCGTATGCTAGTCGGAACAAAATTAAAAGTTAAATTTTGCAAAAACAATTTACTCGTACCATCGACAGAAAAACGTTATAAAATAATACAAGAATATCATAAGTCTTCTATAGGAGGACATAAGGGCATCACGAAAACATACGATAAATTAGCAGCAGATTATTACTGGCGAAACATGAAAGCAGACGTACAGACTTATATAAATACATGTGATGAATGCCAAACAAAAAAGTTAATCCGCGTTAAAACAAAACTACCAATGGTAATCACGGATACAACATCTAAACCTTTTGATAAAGTATTTTTGGATTTTTACGGACCTTTAAAACCAACAAAAAACGGGAACATACGGATACTGACAATGCAAGATGCACTGTCAAAATATTTCACAGCTGCACCATTATCATTAGCCACGGCTCAGGAAGTAACTCGGACCATGACGAACAGGTTGATCAGCTACTTTGGGCCACCAGCAGCTATTTTAACGGATCAAGGTCGAAACTTTTTAAGCCGAACCTTGGAAGAGTTCGCGCAAATGTTTCGCATAGAAAAATATCGAACGATAGCTTATCATCCACAATCCAATGGCAGCATAGAAAGAATGCATAGTACATTAAAAGAATACTTAAAAAATGTTATAGAGGATCATCAGGATTGGGATGAATGGCTTCCGGTCGTTATGCATACGTATAATACCGTGAAACATGAAGGATCGGGTTACACACCGCACGAGTTAGTATTCGGCTATAGAGCGCGTACGCCGTCGAGTTTTCCGTTACGCGAAAGACTTTTAACGTACGACGAATATTTAGCTGACTTGACGCAAAATTTAGGACATTTACAAACCTTAGCAGCCATGAATCTCCGTCAATCAAAATATCGATCAAAGAATTACTATGACAGACGTATGAATACCAAACATTTCCGAGAAGGAGAAATGGTTTATACGCAAAAAGGCGCTAGGAACGGAAAATTCGACGACGAGTACGAAGGACCATACGAAATATTAAGAATAGATTATTCATTGCATAATGCAGAAATAAAACGAGATAAAGGAAAATATGTTGTCCATCTAGATAAATTAAAAAGGGCTTACGAACAAAAAACAAGGGCAACACCTCCGAGTATAACTAATATAGAATAAAATACTAATATTAATAATAGGTCACGGGATTAATATTATATATCAACAAAGGATGTACATTAGTCTTATTTTCCGCGGCCCACGGGCGTTTACACAGTCCGCATTCTGAGGATAAAAAAAAATAATATGAATTATAATAAATAAACTAAATACTATTATTAACAGGAGCATATGAGTCTAATATAATGATATAAGTGAATACAATTATAACCATTTTTACATTACAAAAGGTCAAAGTTTGATATTGAATTAAAATTAAAAAAAAATCATATTTAGAAATTTTTGAAATGTACAATAGTCATATATCCGCGGCACACGGGCGTTGACAAGTCCCGTGTTCCGCGAATCACATATACAACACACACAAACAAATTCATTCAACCTCGCGATGAACTTAGAATGACTGAATTGCACTTTTTGAACTTCATTCATAAAACGCGTTACGAATCAATGCACATAAATACGAAAATGTGAATTGAAGACCATGTAATGAACAATACAAATTAAATTATTTAAAACTAGTTGACTAATACAATAATAGCAAAAATATTTTGCAAACTACAGTAAAATTTCAAAAAAAATATTACATAGATACAAACTACTGATATAGCATATTCATTATATAATTACATTTAAGTATGAATATTTTTTATAAGTATTAAGAAAAATTATAATTTACATATAAGTTTGTAACGTTATGGTGAACAGAAATATATATACATAATAAATATGGAAGATAAAGAAACAAAAAATAAAACACGAAACTATTACGAGATAAAAGTTATCAGTCTTAATGTTAAACATCAGTACGAGAGATGCTAAGGATAAAAAAAAAGAGGAAGTTTTCGTTAACACTCAAACAACAAGCACATACATGATTCAAAAACGCTAATTTCATATATTATGATATAAAAATATTATGGGATACATAAGCTAAAATTCCAATAAATCATTACATCGCATAATTTCCTGTAAAGAAAATGGAAAAGATGGAATGGTAGTATATTTGTATATGGAATATTTCAAAAATTCGAAGTCATAAATGACAATAGAAACTAAATTTCCAGTCTAAGAAAATTTAAAACGAACAATGTATGAAAGTTTTAGCAACCGCTTTAAGGGGAAGCGGTAACGATAGAATACGCTACTCGCCACGCTGGTGATGACGGCGCCCGCGTCAGGTGACGAGATAACATATAATATTTAATTCTAAAGCAATTACTTACTTAGCGCACAAAAATAGGGCTGAGCGGCGTAGCTCTCACGGTGCGTCACGTTTGTAGGCCATTAAATTTTACGCAGGATGCCTAATTTCGACCTGCAATTGGAAGAGGCGGCCGAGGTGGGTGACAGGTCCCAGCCGCCATTACACTGAAGTAAACTAGACGCACCGCGGCGCCGCGCCGTCGGCCGCGCGATAGCGTGCAACTGCTGTAGTACAGCGTACTTTAAGTTCTTACGCCACAGATGGCGCTACTTGAACTATAAATATAAGTTACAAGGTTGAGACGTCCTTGGCTTAGTGGTTAAGGCGCTTGCCTGCTAAACAAAGCGACTCAAGTGGTCGTGGGTTCGATTCCCGTCTGAACCCCGGAAATTTTTCGGGTTTTTTTTTCGGACGGAAAAAGTACCCATGACTGCGATATTGAAAGAAAAAGTCCCACTGGGCATTGTTTCAGATAAAGAAAAAAGTCCCTCTGGGCAAAATATCGAATTAAAAAAGTCCCCTTTGGGCAATATTGAAAAGTCCCACTGGGCACAAAGATTTGAAAAAAAAGAAAAAAGTCTCACAGGGCAAAGATACAGTATCATGGCTAAATGTGCAGAGTTCACCATCGCACGAGCGCACCGGCTAGAGATAACAAATTCTAACTGAGCATAAAAGCTTATTTTCGCAAAAATTTTTGAAAAATAATACAAGAAAAATTTAAAGCTTGCAATACATCTAAAAGCGAGTATTCACATTTTACAAGATAGTAAAACTTGCACTATTCCAATACGGCCAATCACAAATTATAAAAAATTGTCAAACTAACGATATAGACGTAAAGCCATTATCTACATTTTACGAAATATAACTACTAAAAATGCATCAGACATAAATTAATTCAATCTCTTTGTGAGATTTACATATACTGCTCAGTCATCTACATTCCATGACGAACACAACATCTTTTATACAAAGGTGCAGGTAATGAAAAAATTCATTATGCCGATAAAGGCATTCACAAATTTAAAATTTTGTGCATCCAACGACGTAGTCGTGAAGAAATTATCTACATTTTATAAAATATAACTGCTACAACTGCATGCGACATAAATTAATTTAATCTCTCTATGAGATTTACTTGCACTATTCAGTCATGTTTTTGACAGTTTTTTCCAGTGGAACAGCTTACTGCGGAGTGGCCCACTCTCACTGGAATGGCAGCAAAAGAAGCAGCTTGGAGCCTTGTCGTCTTCAGGATCACTTCGCAATGGCAAGACAAGAAGCATTAGTGTGATGTATAATGTCAAGGACTGAAAGAAACAGTGCTGTGAAATATCTCACTGCATGGATGGAACATAGGACAGGATATGTCAGGTTGAGGAAGAACAATCATAAATCACGGCGCGCGGCCGCGCGCCACAGACAAGTATAGCGTCTGCTGGGCTCGCGATTGTGTGCCTTATATACTTCTAATTTGCCATTTACAAAATCACGTATCTCATATCTTTCAATTGAACGGCTATACCTAAAATATGTGCATATCAAATGAAATATATCGTAAAATGCAATTATTTCCAAAAAGAATCATGAAAATCTATCCACTGAGTGCAAAGAAAAAGCCGTTCAAACTTTTTTTAGCCCCATTTCATCATTAAGAAAATTATCGGTTTTCTCTATAGTATGTGCTTTTCTTCTCACGCACTCTATAGTATAATATGTTCAGTATTTTTTAATTGCGCATGCGTCACCGAAAGACAAGAGAGTTCCAAATGCCGATCATCTTCGGCCGGCTTACCAGGCGACTATGCGGGCTGAGAAGGAGGCACGCGCGCAGCGGTGTAGCTCGTGAGAGACAACTCTTTAAGCCAAAATAACATGTTACCACTCATTTTTTTAAAATTTTCTTTACAGGAAGTTGTAGACGAAGGTTCAAAGTTTATGTTTCCATGGTGAACTAAACAAAAAAGTTTTTTTTGCCTACCTATACATGGCTCCAAAAAACGGGAAA
>UELU01140991.1:0-18645 GCA_900490025.1 Megastigmus dorsalis | reverse complement strand
AATTACTACTATCTAAATGTATTAAAAATGTGATCGTCCAATAGACACCTTCTTTACTCAACACCAAAAATAATTTGGAAAAAGCTGCAGCCACCGATGCAGCTACTGTTGCAGCCGATTTTCGTAAGAGTGGGGTCGCTGAATCCGAATCCGTGGTCCATTTGACCAGCCCAACTGAGAATAATCACATGATTAATCATATGATTTATCACGTGATTTATTACTTGACTAGACACGTGATTTATCATGTGATTAATCATATGACTTTATCGAATGATTTATCATATGATTAATCACGTGATAAATCATGTGACTAGTCACCCAATCAAAAAATTATTATTATAAAAATTGCTTTAAAATTAAAAAGAAAATACTAATTTTAAACTGAAATTTCAAAATTATTAGTATGATTAAACTAAATAAATTTAAAAAAACAAAAAAAAAATTCCGTCACTAGCAGGACTTGAACCCGCTACCTTAATATTGCCAGCCCAACACCGTATCCACTGCGTTATTTTAGCTATGGTACTCTAGTGAGTAATAATCACCTTTATACTGCAAGTATTATTTTATTATTATTAACTCTTTAGTAAGTGATATAATTCACATCATTAAAGGTTACAATGTTTACTACGCAGGATATTGCAATTTTTAATTTAAAGTTAAGATTAAATCTATTTTTCCGAATATCTCGTAAACGGTTCGAGATACGTCGAAATAAATAAAGTTTTAGTGGTTTCTAAGGGGGTGCCCACTTCTTATTCACAATGAATCAATATATATTAAAATAGTTTTGTAGGTTAGACTCGCATGTTTCCAAAAACTATAAATAATAATGGATTTTCATCTGAATTTCTATATGGCTTTAAGCCTCATAAATTTTATTCATTTTGATGCACCTCGAACTATTTACCAAATATTCGCAAAAATAGATTTTTTAACTTTAAATTAAAAATTGTAATATTCTACGTAGTAAATATTGTAACGTTTAATGATGTCAATTATATCGATTACTAAAGAGTTAATAATAATAAAATAATAGTTGCAGTATAAAGGTGATAATTACTCACTCAAGTACCATAGCGAAAATAGCGTAGTGGATACGATGTTGGGCTGGCAATATTAAGGTAGCGGGTTCAAGTCCTGCTAGTGACGGAATTTTTTGTTTTGCTTTTTTAAATTTATTTAGTTTAATCATTCTAATAATTTTGAAATTTCAGTTTAAAATTAGTGTTTTCTTTTTAATTTTAAAGCAATTTTTATAATAATAATTTTTTGACTGAGTGACTGGTCACATGATTTATCACGGGATTGATCATATGATAAATTATTCCATAAAGTCATATGATTAATCACATGATAAATCATGTGACTAGTCAAGTGATAAATCACGTGATAAATCATATGATTAATCATGCGATCATTTTCAGACTTGGTGTATTGCAATGATGTTTATGGTCTCATGAATGAGTTAAAAGAGAATATATACGAACCCAATGATTGGAGGCTATTCATAGATTCCTCTAAACGAAGCCTCAAAGCAGTGTCATTACACAATACAAATGTGTATGCTCTGTACCCGTAGTTTTTTCTTAAAGGAAAAATATGAAAATATTGAGATGGTTTTGAATAAGATTAAATGCACAGAACACAATTGGCAGTTTTGTGGAGATCTTAAGATACTCACACTAATTCTGGGTCAGCAATCTGGTTTCACGAAGTTTCCATGCTTTCTGTGCCTGTGGGACAGTCGAAATCGCAGTAGTCATTATACTAAAAAAGATTGGCCAGCTTGAGTTACAATACTACATGGATTTATGAACATCATAAACGAACCCTTGGTTGAGCCTTCAAAGATTCTCCTTCCTCCTTTGCACATAAAACTTGGTTTAATGAAACAATATGTAAAAGCTTTGGATAAGGAAGGACAATGTTTCACTTACTTGGTTAAACAATTTCCAGCTTTATTTAGTGCAAAATTGAAAGAAGATATCTTTGATGGAGCTCAAATTCGTAAGTTATTAAGAGATGCATGGCTGAGCTTTAAAAGCGTAGTCAAAAATTTTTTGGGTAATCAGAAGGGTGGAAACTATAGGGAATTGGTAGTCGAAATGCTCAAACACTATGTGAAATTGGGCTGTTTGCTGAGTTACGAGTTGCATTTTCTCGATTCGCATCTTGATAACTTCCCACAAAATCTTCGGGATTACAGCAAAGAACAAGGAGAACGCTTTCATCAAGATATGAAGGAAATGGATAGACGTTATCAGGGTAAGTGGAATGCACATATGATGGCTGACTACTGTTGGACATTAAAAAGAAAGAAAACTGAAAATAGTAAAAAGCGCAAACGCAATCCACTTCACAGGTCATTTGAGGATAAAAGAGTAAGGAAGAGCAGATTGTCTTAGGCTATAGAGTTATCGGGTTATGGGATAATTGGATTTTATTTGATAATGGGGTTATTGAGATAAGGTCATGAGGTATCTAAGGGTCGTGGGATTGAGCGGTTATGGGATTTTAGAGATAGTTTTACAGATAAAGCAATGTATTTGATGGTTTTGGTGGATTTTGAGGTATTTCTTGAGGTTAGAAAAAAATTCTGACGTGTAGGGGTTAATCGGGTTGCGGATTTGTTTTCAGCGGGAAAAAAATACATGGAATTCATGGCGCGTTTTAACGAAATTATATAGTTTACTACACGAAGCACCTGAATTATACGATACATTTTCTAAATTTGACCTTGGCCTGATCTTGACCATGACGTGACCGGGTCAAATGGACCACGTATTCGGATTCAGCGACCCCAAAAACATATAGATATACTAGTTAACTATGTTTGCGATTTATTTTCTGAATTTGACCTTGGCCTGACCTTGACCCTGACGTTACCAGGTCAAACGGACCGCGGATTTGGATTCAGCGACCCCTAAAGCATATAGATATACGAGTTTACATTGTTTGCGATTTATTTTCTGAATTTGACCTTGGCCTGACCTTGACCCTGATATGACCGGGTCAAATGGACCACGGATTCGGATTCAGCGACCCCAAAAACATTAAATTCACGTGGTCTGGTCTACCGCGCAGGAAACTTTTTTTTTGTGGGCCTGTGATAATTTATGTTGCAAATACATTCTTGACACACAGCAGTAATTACAAAATTTTCCATATTCGATTGAAAACGTTGGCAAATAGCTATATTTTAAAATAGGATTCAACAAAATTCTTTGTGTAGTTTATTGGGACGTATAATAGAGAGCCAATTACTAGCGTTTTGTTCATTGTTAAAATAGACAAATTGATTGGGAGATAATGAACCCTGAATAAACCTTATGGAAATTGTCCCACGATTAAATTGACTAAAATGTTACAATAATGTGGTTTTTAACTTCCTGATCGATGCCTCAATGGGCCTGAAGTACGAAAGGTTCGTGCGGGATTCTTTATATTCTTTTCTTATGCAATACTGCAAATAACTTATGTTAAATATGATAAATATTTACTATTTTTATAAATTTTGTTTTAGAAAATAAATTCTACTGATATTACGGTAGGATCTAGTGATCTGATACAATGATTTTGAAAACGACTCAATTAAATATAATTTTACCTGAATGTTTTAGCAATTTTCATTACCCATATTTCTTCTTACTACTTTTAGGTATCTTTAAGTATAAAAGATGTAGATCAGGAAACTGGACGGGACTTAAATCCAATGATAATGTCACAGAAAATTGAAGAAGACGAGAAACTCTTGCGCAATCCAGATCGTCCTATATCACTTCTTGAATTTCAAAATAAAATTGACGATGATGAAACATGTTCCAGAAAACGAGTGCAAAGATTATCCTCTCCAGAAAAATGGGAAATCAACCAAATGCTAGCTGCATCATGCATTGACAGGTAAGATAAGTAATAAAATATGTTCCATTACAAATTACAACGTCTATAATATCACATTACAGCTATTATCTATCAAAAAGTGCAAATTTTCAATATTTATTTAAATATGAATAAACATTAAACCTATATAGCAAACAATCTAAAATTTACAATGGAATATTTTGGTCAGATCTTGGACATTGTAATTCGAGAAATTTTCGCCTCTCTATTCAAGCGGTACAATCAAGTATTTGCTTGTTTATAATACCTTCTTTTTTTCGTGTGAAAGAAGTACTGGTTGTAAGTATGTGTATTTATATGTGTATGTGTATTATGCAGTCCCTTATTTCCCAAATTCCAGAAATCGATCATTCGTATCTCTGTATTGCGCGACCATTAGCACGGATATTGTATACCTTGTTACTTTAGGTATGCATAGATATACAGGGTGTGCGACTTTAAATATTGCAACTGAATAACTTTTTTGGGATGCATTTTCCGAAAAAGGGCAATGTCAGTTTTAAGGTAATTTGAAGGTCAGCTTTCATATCTTCAATTAAAACCCTTATTTTTTACTTCAAAATTTAAGAGGGAGGGAAATTTCACTTTTAAAAACATTATTGGTCACAAGGTCTATTTGAAGTAAATGTAACGTCGTGCGCTCCTTTAGGGAAAATTTTAAACTTAATCACATGGTAAATAAGTCACCATGCGCTTTTTTTGTAAGGTCACTAATCAATATCGGCTAATCGCACCCTTGGTAAAACATATACATAATACCAATCGCTAATTACCAGCACGTGAATAAACAATCGAGTTTATTAATTATAATTAAAGTGACACACATTTATATTATACTATGTAACGTGGCGGATTTTAGCAAGTTAATCGCACGAAATTTAAATATTAAAAATGCTTTAAAAGGCAATATAAGCAGCCAGAAGGGATGTCCCTCCACCTCTCGTCTCGGGTCGTTTTATATTAAACGTTTATTTATTATTTTTATTTTTTATTTTGTGCCTACGCAAATACGTGTCGAGGAGCGCCGGGACCTTCTTTCAGGGTCAAGAGACATCAACAGAAGATCCCGTTACAACCTCCAGGATTCGCCACTCCGGCGCTCAGAACATCTACATGTTGCAGATGCCTAAGTTACGCATTCTTATATTTTTTCTTCTCTCTCTTATGCCTCTCATTAGTTTTGCATCCATGTTATTATAATTCTCCCCTTTTAATTATTCAAAACCACTCATTTTTTATGCCTTAAAGGCTGAGAGTGCATTTTCCCGCAGTTTATGCAAGAGAGAATTATAGGCTTTCTAATGCCTCGCTCTTCTTGCCTACGAATTTTAAATCGTACATCTGCGGAAAATTCCATTGAATATTGCTTGCTGGCACATAGTAGCCCCAGTATCGAATTGAAATATTTTAAAATTCCAAAATTATGAAAAATTCCACAAAAGATACTTGTAGTACCTGTGCAAGAAGAAAAAAGGACATTGGAGCGAGAGAGAAGGATGCTAGACACAACAACATTCCGATGTGGTGCCGAACTAGAGCGCACCAACCAGCGAGCGACATGATAGCAGTGCGAAGGATGCCGCGGGCCTCGACGAACTCGGCGACACTTGCCTCGGCGACTTCTCTCCTGGCTGCCGAACGGACAACACCCTCTTCGGACTCTTCCGCGCCGCGTAGTTGCGATCTTCTATATCGCGTAAAAGTTCACTTCGCGAACAGTGATAGCGCCCGTACCTTTTTATTGGCAGCGTTCGTTCGTTTGGATATATAAATTAATAAAGTATATTTTAAATATTGTAAATTAACTGCCTCGCTTTTCCAGGCCCGATGCCTGATTAAAATCGTTTCGATACGAGCAGGAGCTACATAAGGGTAGGATTTGCCTTACGCGGTTTTACAGTTTTTTTTTTATTTAAATTCAATTTATAATTTTGTGCCTACTTTGTGGCTTAAACTCCACGCTAGAGTTCCTTTGTCCTCGCGCGTTTGTAGTTATCTTTTTCGTTAATTAATGTCTCGCGCACGTATCCGTACGCGAGATATTAATTAACAAATTATTTTATTCTTTAAAAATTATACTTAGATACGATATTTGGGAATTTTTTAAATCGTAAGTGTTGGTATATGTATTTTTAAATTTTGTTATGTTTGATTATTTGCAATATTATTAAAAGTAAATAATTTTTTGGCATTATAGTTATATACAATAGACTTAGCATAAGAGTAAATTTACATAATATTTAAATTTAAGAAATTAATATGAAGTTTATTATAATATAAACAGTCCAGAATATATAATATATGTTTTATTTTAAAATTTGGTTAATATATGTTATTAAATATTTGTGTTTATTTACAGAACACTATTAATTCATCTAATTTGATGTAAATTATAAGAAATTGATTTTTGACAGTTTAATAATTTTTATAAAAACATTATAAGTTAAATTTTATTGGAATTAATTATTCAATTATTTTTAAAGTAGAACTCGTTAAAAAGATAGTTAAAGTCAGTCTTAATTAATTACCCATTTAGTTGAGTCATTGTATAAAATTGGTTCCAATTGTATAATAAACGAAAACCCCACAATCTCCAATCTTAAAGGTTGTTCGCCTGCGGCGCTCGCTTCTGTTACCGCAGATATAAAAATTTTAAGTAATAAAAAAAAATTTATATCGTGTCAGCACAAGTATATACATATAGTAAATGTTTGCAGAAATACCTTTCCAACTATGAATTACATTTATGGTATATATTCTAATGATATTCTGTGTGTTTTATTATTCTAAAATTTTTTTTTAATATGTCAAGTAATTTTTGAAGTATGTCTTAATTATGTTTCTAATATTTGTATAAATAGTGTACATTTATATATCAGTGTATATATAGCAAATTATTTGTATCGCAAACGGTTTACGATTAATATTCGAATGTCAAACTATTAACGCAATCCACGCCCCATTCTGTGTGTAATTATAATAATGGTGTATTGATTTTTTATGGTGTTTATATTAACGATCGAGTATTAAATTCAATCGTGAATTCGTTATAATATATATATATATAATTATGAATTTTATGGAAAAAGAATAACCTATCTCCTACTCCCTGTCTTGTTATTTTATCGATTTATATGAAGGTTATTTGAAAGTGTTACTATAGTATTTGAATTATTGACAAATTAGAATATACTAAGTATTACTACATAAATAGGAGAGAAAACGCCTTCTAAAATTCGAGAGACTAATGAGCTTTTGTGAGCTGCCTCCTTTCCGAAACGGAGTCTGAGTTGTTGCCTTTACCAACCAGATTCTGAATTTTTGCTTTCTTACTCGGAAACGACGAGAAAATGCTTCTATACTATTTTTAGGACTAATATAAGATCTGAAAATTGGTACTAATAAAATAAACTAATATATACCCCCATAAAAATAAATGTAAATATACGATTACAGTTAAAAAAATCAATTTTGAGCTGTCATACATAAAAAATAAAAAGCGTGGATATCCGAGTGACGTCAGTATACCAATAAATTGCCTACAGACAGACCGCCAAGTATGTTCATAGGTATTTTTTAAGATTAAAGATATTTTATAAAATTGGAAACAATTAATTATTAATTAATAATTATTTTTTTAATTTAAATTAACAAGTAAAATAATAATAATGTAAAATTATTAATAAGTACGGAATATAAAACAAATTAATACCTTAAAAAATGAAACAGCATAAAAAATAAAAACACCATGAAAAATTATTATTTCATTTTTCCTTTTCTATCACAAACACACACACACACATTCCTTTCCATTGCTGTTTCTCGAACCTTAGTGTCGGGGAAAGCAAGCCAAATTCGCTGTTTCTCAAGTCAAAAGACGTTGGGGAAAGTGAAGTTCCAATTACTGTTTTTCGGACCAATAGGTGCCGGAGAAAGTAAGGAACATTCACCCTCACACATCCCAAAATAACGTCATAATAAAGTGTCCCAAGCTATTAGGCGAAAGCCTAGGCTTAAAAATATATTTAAAAAGTGTGCGTTGTCTCTCGACGTCACATAAAAAAATTGGAGGCCCCGGGGGAATCGTCTTTATAAACGTTCTTTGGTTGTAACACTTCTTCTTTCTTTCTTTTCTCTTTTATAAAACGTAAAAGTGCGGGTTTTAAAAAATAAATCTAAACAAAAGTTTATGAGTTACACACGTTAAAAATTTGAATTATATAAAAAGTGTGATTAAAAATATAAAGTGTGTTTACAAATAAAAAGTATGTTTAAAAATAAAAGGTGTACTACAAATAAAAATAATGTTTACAAATTAAAAAAGTGAATAAAAATGAAAAATATATCGTAAAAGAATATCCTTATTTGGTATGACTTAATATACTAAGCAACAAATGATATAAATAAATGAAATAGAACATTATTCAAAGGAGTTGAAAAATAAAAATCCTTAGAAATTTTATAAGAAATTTGAAAGTTAAACTATAATTGAAGTTAAAAACTTTTTCATTGTAAAGAAACTGGTAACAAACTGAACTTTAAAAAAAAATATCTGAATAAAGGACAAGACATCGTTCACTGATATATTTGTTTCACCAATTTAAATAATATACCTTGTTTCATAAAGCTTTTACTACAAAGATTCTTAAGTATAAATAATACAATTCTAACTAAATGTAAAAGAAATTGTAAGGATTTATAAAAATAAATGATCAGTCAAATTAAAAATTAAACAAAATCATTGAAAATGGAGGAAAATTTAAACAGAAACAAATTAAAAACAAACAAATAACAAAAAGAGAATATTATTTAAATAAAAGAATAAATTCTAACGAAAACGAAAAAAATCAACTATATTTGAAACTTCACAAAAATTATCTGTGAAGAACTAACACTACTTGCCAAGTTATTTTAAACATTGATTAATAAAAGCTGAAGAATAATTAAAAGGAATTCATGTAAGAGAGCAAAACATAAATATCTTTGAGGAACAAAACTCAAAAGAATTGAAAAAGAAGAAATAAACAATAAATAAGATGATAATAAATAAACAATAATAATTATTAATAAATAATTAATTATAAACAATTAACAATAAACATCAATAATTATTACATTTATACGAATCTACTGATCTTCACGGAATATATATACTGCAAAGTTTCTTTCATTAACTACTATTTTGCGACGTTTCGAAGGCTTGTCAACATACATCCTTCTCTTTAGGCAGACTCGGGACTTATAAACTATTGCATCGCATGCAATCACAGATTCTAGTATAACAATCTTTCGGGAAAAATCAGAACATTTTATTAATAATAATTATTAATAAATAAATGATAATAAGACCATTAACTATAAACAATAATAATTATTAATGAATAATTAATAAACAAATTCAAAAAATTTATTTTCGGGTTTACAAAATTTGAAAATTGAATTTCAATTGAGATCAAAAATTTTTTTTTATGTGAAATCAATAATTAAAAATATATTGTCTTCATTAGATAGGATAGAGATTAAACATATTATGTGTTTATTTTAAATTATTAATATAGATCATTAGCTTGCGAAAAGATTGTAATCAATTGCGAATTCCTCGACTTAAAGGATTTTTTTTATATACCGTTCCTTTTTATATATAATAAGAAAAACATTGTCCAGACTCCAAAGTCTGTGAGTTCGAAGTGTTGTCCACGTCGACACTGAACTCAAGTGAGCAAACCTCACTGTTTTTCTTTTTTTGCAATAACAAATTTTAAAATCTTTTTTTTTGTTTAATATTTGATTCTAGTGCCTGAAGAATATCAAACCCTTAAAAGTAGGAAAGGCAGAGTTTCAAAAAAACAAAGGGATAAGTTGCGCAATCGCATAAAAGCAATTTACAAACGCGAAGGAAAGGAATTCCTTTCCATCGAACATTACCGTTCAGTACTTCAACAACAGAATTCAGTACGTCCTCTTAATGAGAAGTATTTCAGAACGCTAACCTTGGACAAAAAGTTTGAAACATTTAGGCAGCATATTTGCAACAACTGTCTAAAACTCGCTTGTCCCGGTTGTACACCAGAACCTATACCGGAGCCTGCACCATCACCATTAGAGCTACCCAAGCTGCGACTTACGGAAAAAATCGCTCTCCTATTAAGGGAATATTGCGTTAGGTGCAGCGAGAGACCTGTATGGAGTTGTTTGGAATGCTCCAAAATTAATAATTTTCCTTATATTAGTAATTAAAATTTATACCTGCTAAAATTTAAGTATCATAAACATAATTATAAATAAATAACAATAAAAATAAACAGAAAATTTAATCAATAAACAAAAAAATTAATTATCAAAATATTTTGTTCAATTTTTTTTTCTCTTATATATAAGAACTAGAAAAGATTTCTAGACCCCTATTTTAAATGATTTCTTTCCTTAACGCAAACGTTAATGAAATTTATTTTAATAATAAAATATACGATTTATGGGAACAAATAAATTCCATTCAAGCCTCGATAAAAAGGGCTGATCTCGGCTTTGCAACTCTATCGAAGAACGGAAAGTTACTAGAAGCATGCGTACGCCGTCAAGAGGAAATAAACGTTGTTCAACGAACTAATCTAGAACGAGTATTTAGAAAACATCAGAAGGTAAGGATCGTTCTAGGAGAACACATCAGATATGCGTATAAAAGCAACGCCAGGACAAACGTGAGGTTAAATAAACTGGAGCGAGGCATAATCGACATTACGCTTCGATTAAAGAAATTAAGCATATGAGTTCTAATAGAATTACTCGTGCTCAAGCTGATAAGGACCCCAGTTTAAGGATCGCAGTCGAGTCGTTAGACCCTTTCGCGGCAAGACATAGGCTACAGAGAGAGGAAAATTTACAGCTTGTAACTAGCGCTGAGTTACCATCATCTTCGAACAGCTCAGTCACAAGCGGCTCAAGTAGTCCAATCAGCATTAGTAGTGCAAATAGTATTTGTAACATGGACCAAACCATCAAACTAGCAAGACAAAAATTGACAACAATGCCTGACGAAGTAGTGTAGGTAGCAAACACCCAAATGGTCTCTCTCAAAGATGCTTTGAGAGTAGTACCAGATTTTGATGGCTCCGACGTGCCCGTAAGCAGATTTCTGCAGGGATGTTCGGAAGCCAGAGATATGATTGGTGCGGCCGCAGAAGGAAATCTCGCCAAATTAATTAAGGCTAAACTTTCAGGAGAAGCACGAGAGGCCGCTTTCGATCAAAAATTCGAAACAGTGGAAGAAATTTAGGATTTCATAAAAATTTTATATGCTCCCACTAAATCAGTCCAACAGCTGTTAGGTGATCTATGTGGTGAGTTCATATATGAAGATGAAAACGTCATCTCATTTGCCAACAGAATCCGTTATATTGGAAGATAGATCCTAGAAGCCCAAAAGATCATTTCGGGTGAAATCAGTCCGATCTTTCGGGCAAGTACTGAAAGCAGCGTTGTGGAATGCTTTAAGCGTGGATTGAAGCCAGAACAAAGATTAAAAGCGGCAGGAGATATTAATACCATCTTTACTGACGCACTGATCATAGAAAAACAGTTAATCGCCCGCTCCAACTTAAGGAAAAATAGAGAAACAAAGTTTGAAACGAAAACAAAGAAACAAGTTTTCGTTTGCCAGATCTGTCGAGGAGATGGACATGAGGCAAAGGATTGCAAGTCTCAAAATCCCAGCACTTGCAAGATCTGTAAAAAGATCGGCCATACTGAGGATTATTACTATCTCAAGGCCAGAAAAACAGACGTTTTGTGTCAATTGTGTAGTAAACCAAATCACACAGCTGCACAATGCTCTACAATGGCGAAATGCCAGGTTTATAGCAAAACAGGCCATACTGCCAATAAATGTAATCAAGTCGGTAACACGTATCGTATAATTACATGTCAATTGTGCAATCGCCAAGGGCAACCCGCAAATAAATGTATCCAATTGAGTAATCAGCGAACCACGCCTATGGAAGCGCGAGCTCAATTGACTTGTCAAATATGTAATAGAACGGGAGATACAGCCGCCACTTGTCGCACTAGACAAGAGAGTAGCGTGCCTGTATGCGAAAACTGCAACACCAGAGGGCATCTGATGAAAGATTGCAGACGTCTACAACCTAACAGACAGTTTTCGGGAAACGCCCAGAGTTCAAACAAGCGCTCCAACAGCCTGTCGAAAACGGACGACCTACTGTGCGAACTTATACCGTAGAACTGAGTTCCGCAAGCAAGTTAATTCCATTCATCACAATTAGATTGAATGAGAATCAAAACCCCATATCATTAATGTTAGATACCGGATCGGAAGCCAATATATTAAGAATTGGTTTTTTACCCGACCAAAACTGTATAAATAGAAACAAGTCGTATGTTATTAAAGGAATAGGAACAGATCCCATGCCTACTCTCGGCACGGCCACTCTCAAGATCGTCAGAATTAACGCAGAATTTTTGATAGTATCATATAATTTCCCGATACCTTTTGGATGAATTTTGGAATCGGAGTACTTTTTAACAAGTAAATCGAGGATTGATTTCCCTAATAAGGAAATAGAAATAAACGCACACGTTATAAATATAAAACAAAACAACAATCCTGAGTTTAAGGTAGTTAATAGCAGAATTAATAATGTACAATTGGAAAATATAAAAAAATTCTTGCCAACGATTAAGATAATAAATCCACCTACCGGAACTAAAAAAGAATTTTTAATAGATTCAGGATCAGAAACAAACCTGATCAAACGATATCTACTACCGCCGTCATGTGAAGTAGATTCATCAAAAAGGGTCTATTTAAGAGGAATCGGACCTAATATGATACCAACTTTAGGTACAACCGAAATAAAACTTTTTGTTTCAACTGCAGTATTCCAAGTAGTACCCGTGGAATTAGATATGACAAATGGAGGCATACTGGGAGCCGATTATTTTGAGCAAACCGGAGCCATAATCGACTTTAACAATCAAGAGTTAATCATTAAAAATTTCAGAGCTCCATTAAGATTCGAGCAATTTACAGGAGAAAATACAAATGATGTCAAACCTCACTCGAGTTTTCTTGCACAACAAGAGTTAAGTAGAGAAACTCCCTAGGACAAAAAGTCGATTATATCTCGTACTTCCTGCGAAGTGGATGTGTCGACTCACAAGAATATATACCCGGAAATAACTTTTTCAGATATATTAGCATCAGACCTCGATTGGTTAAATCTCAATGAAAATTCAAGTCTAGGAATAAAACATCAATTCCTGATTTCACAAGTTGATACATTTACAGAATTAAATGGGAAAACAATATGGACCTTCAATTAAACATAGAGAACATAGAAAATTCAATGTTTCCGGATCAAACATGCCCCGTTTTTAAAGTAGAGTTAAAATCCATTGATGAATACTTGCGTTTAGATCATCTCGATGAAGTAGATAAAGAATATGTGTTAAATCTTGTCAAGGAAAATAGAAATAATTTCTATTTGCCAGGTGATGAATTACAAGATACAGATGCAGTCATGCACAGAATCATCACCACGGATGAAGAGCCCATTAATGCAAGATAATATAAATTTCCGCATGCGCTAAAAGATGAAATAAAGAGACAAATAGACGACTTATTGGAAACAGGTATAATCAAGCCATCCAATTCACCATGCAATACACCGGTATGGATAGTACGTAAAAAGGCAGACTCTTTAGGACACTTAACGAAAAAACAATAAGTGATGCTTACCCAACCCTCTACCGAATATTACTGAAATATTTGATCAGGTAGGAGGCGCTATGTATTATACAGTATTGGATTTAGCTTCCGGATTTCATCAAATTAAAATGGATCCCCGAGATGCTCATAAAACTGCTTTTAGTTCGCCTTTTGGTCATTATGAGTTCGTTAGGATGCCATTTGATTTAAAAAACGCACCGAGTACGTTCCAACGACTTATGGATAACACACTCAGAGGATTGCAGGGCCAAAGCTTATTTGTATATTTAGATGACATAGTCATATATGCGAACTCTTTCGAGGAACGAGACGAAAAATTTAAATTGTTAATAGATCGATTAGCGAAGGCTAATTTAAATCTACAAATCGACAAATGCGAATTCTTACGCAGTGAAGTCAATTGTCTCGGACATACACTCAGCAAAAATGGACTGAAGCCAGATCCTAAAAATGTCGAAGCTGTCAAATATTTCCCACGTCCAGAATTTGTCCAGAGTGTAAGACAATGCCTTGGATTAGCTGGGTATTATCGCCGTTTTATAAAAGATTTTGCTCGCATCTCTAAGCCTTTGGCGAAACTTTTACAAAAGGAAAAGTCATTCGAATGGAAAGAGGAAGAGGAAGAATCATTTGAAACCTTGAAAAATGTGTTATGCAATACACCTCTACTACAATTTCCCTATTTAACTAAACCTTTTAACATCACTACCAACGCATCAGGTTTTGCAGTAGGTGGAGTTCTCTCACAAGGAATTATGGGAAAAGACCTACCCATAGCATACACATCAAGAGTGTTGCGGGGTGGAGAGATAAACTACGAGGTATACAGGTAGTCAAAGAGATCAAGAGGAAAAACGATAAATATTTCTTTTCGCTCTGCATTCGTGGGAAGGATCCCGAATCACTGACGCAAATAAAAGAAAATATTAACGATACTCTTATTGTGCTAAGAGAAATCTTACAAAAATTGAACCAAACAGAGTTTAGTATCGCAAAAAGCGAAAGAATTGAAAACTTAGATTTGACGGAAGTAAGAAACGTCATAGGAATGATTTTTAAAAATACACCTATCAAAATTATAGTATGCACTGGCACCTTAAAATATGTTCTGCCAGAAAAAAGGGATGTAATTTTCAACGAATTGCATAAATCACCAATTGGCGGACATAAAGGTGTCTCAGAAACTTATCACCGTATCAGACAAACCTACTATTGGGAAAGTCTAAAAAATGACATTCAAAGACGAATCCAACAATGTTTAGACTGTCAATTAAAAAAGCTAGTACGACTCAAATCCAAACAGCCGATAGTTATTACAGATACTCCTGGTGCCAGTTTCGATAAAATAGCTATGGACATAGTAGGTCCGCTAAAATCTACCGAAAAAGGTAGCGAATACATACTGAGTACCCTTACCCAATATTCTAGCTTCGACTGTCGCCGATGCCTTTATAAAGAAATTTATTTGCGTATTCGGTGCTCCTAGAATCGTTCTAACTGATCAAGGCTCCAAGTTCTTGAGTAGCCTTATGAGTAGAATCGCTAAACGATTCAGAATTAAGAAACTGCGTACAACTGCTTTCCACCCTCAGTCTAATGATTCATTAGAACGATCTCACCATTCACTCGGAAAATTTCTCAAGCAATACACTGATTGCGATAATGAGTGGGATGAATGGATTGACATAGCTATGTTAAATTATAACACTTGTGTGCAAGAAAGCACCAAGCATACTCCTTATGAAATAGTTTTTGGACGACTAGCCCGATTACCATCTGGTGATCCACTTCGCGAAGGAGATATGCACCCCACTTATAAAAACTATGTAACAGACTTAGTTACCAGACTCAACGGAATTAAAAAATTAGCATACCATAATTTAGTATCATCTAAACATAGATCAAAAAAATATTATGATCGATCTGCTAATCCAAAAAACTTCAAAATAGGTGACGACGTATTTTTACTATCAGGGCCTAAGCCTGGTAAATTTGGCGATCATTATTCTGGACCCTATAGAATCATAGAAGTAATCAACAAAACCAATATTAAGATACAAATTAAAAAGAGTAATAAAATAGTTCACGCTAATAGGTTAAGAATTTCACACATAAACAAAGAAACAAAAACAAAAAAAAGGGAAACAAATAAGAAAATTGACGAAACCTAATAAAAAAAATAAAAATTATTTTAGGTATATATAATTAGTATTAAAGAAAAAAAAGAAAGGGACAGTATATCAGTCTCACGGAATGAAATTTATAAGGTTTCTAAAAATATCCGTCCCTTCTTTTTTTTTGTTGCAGATAAAGTCAAACATGTTGCCTGTCATAATCCTTTTCTTCCTATTCGATCAAACTGAGGCATTAATAGGATACGACTGCGGATCACAGTCCCTGAACATAAGCACCCTTTCTTTGCTAGACGTGGGTGCATGTGAAATGCCCGAAGATGCGATTAAAACGACAAAACAATACTTTTTTATTTTTTTTAATTTTTTTTTTAATGGTACTTCTCCACGCGTAACGCGCCACCCCATATTTCGGACCCCCTAAGGGACCACCGAGTGGGTCACCGTTATGAGTAGTCTACTAGATAAACGAATTTACCGAAACTAGAGTTATTCAATGCAAGCTAGAGATACACCGATCAGTTTATTATTGCGGAATGAATTCACACATATCAATTGTCATGAATGGTGAAAGCGAATACATTTATGAAATAAGTCAAAATGCATGCGAGGAAATGCACAACACAGGTACACTTAGATTTGGACATAACAATATACAGGGATTAAAGAAAAATAATACCATTACACATAGTTTAACTTCTGCGGGATAATCAAAAAATGACGGTACATGCTCAGGGACTGTGTTTTCCGATCCTTATAGAACATGGGAACCCGTAGTCATTCAAGGAACTTTAAAAATAACACTACAAGATTATATCGCAAGAATATCATTAGATAATAATCAGGTACATTTACGCTCAGGGACTACTTGTTCCCTATCCGATAGTTCATGCTTAGATAATGAGGGAGGATATGCTTTTTGGAGACCAATCCCAGTTGATAATTGTAAATTCAGTCAATATGGCGTATTATTCGAAGGATTTGCCAATAAAATGGTAGACCATCACTTAACGGAACTCCAAACATTATATTCACTTATAACACAGGACATAACGTTTGCGCTTACCGCTAAACATAAAGAAACCTTATGCAGACATTCAATTGTACGAACAGAACACCCCAAACTTGTAATCTTCGAAACCACGAAAGGCGAATCATTTGCCCTTAACAAAAACATTTCAGTGGCAAACTTGGATATATTCGCGTATATTAATTCAAAATTCGATTACGTAGAAAAGCACATTAGAACACAAATAAAACAGTTATATCGCGACGTAATCATTCAAAAATGTAATTTAGAGAGACAAACTTTAAAGAACGCGCTAACAGTAGCAACCCAGACCCCAGATGAGTTTGCCTTTAATTTAATGAAAGGCCCAGGATATATGGCTGTAATAGCAGGCGAGGTAGTACATATTATTAAATGTGTACCCGTCCAAGTAAGGGTTCACCATGGCGATAAATGCTACGCCGAACTAGAAGTGAGCCAGAAAAACACGACCTATTTCCTAACACCACATACCCACATCCTTAAAATGCGAGGAATGCAAATAGCATGCAACGCTTTACTACCTTCATACTACTTGCTTCGCGAACTCTGGTACAAAATTCTACCTAAACCATTTGAAGCCAATGCACCCACGATCATCAAATCAATGACAAAGACAACCTCCAAATATACAAATCCAGCAGACCTAGCAACAAGTGGGATCTGCACAGAAAAGGATCTCCATGACATCAAGGAACGAATAATGTTTCCAGTAGAACGACCAGCATTACTGAATGATCTTGCTCGAGAGATAAACGGAGATTTGAACCCAGATCAAGCCAGCACCGTATTTAAACTACTAAATGAAGGCACCATTTCAAAAATAGCCCAGTCAACGTGGAATAATCTTTGGACCCGTTTCACCATCTTTGACACAATAAGTGCAGGATTCATTGCAATAGTAATAATAATCAGAATACTAAAGATAGCCGCCGACATTATCATCCGAGGATATACACTCCATACAGTCTTTGAATGGTCACTGCACATATTGGGAGCCGTATGGAGCTCCATTGCCCATCTGCTCCTATACCTAAACAAAAATTCTGTGAGTGAGTCTCAAACCGTCGAGATGCTCTCACGTCGCGAGACAAAATAAATCCGCGATAATCGAACTCTAAACACCTTAGCGATTACGGAGAAGGGCTACTCGTTGAGATGTTCAAAAATAGCTGTCCTCATGTCGGAAGACAAAACAGCTCCGCGATAGCCGAACGTTACGTCAGAATACAATGCGTGAACAGAGCACAGATATTATTTTTCCTTTTTTTTAATAATTGTTAAAACCCTTTTAATATTAAAAGTGTAATATGAAACCAATTTTATTCGTATAAAATATGTATGCTCTGTTCAAAAATGTTGTTTCTTCTCAGTATTATAATTAAGAACCATTATAACGTAAATTAGTTGTTACAATTTATATTTTGCAAATAACATTATGAATAGTATTATATTCCTTGCTGCTATGTTTTATACAGACACTTTATATGTTACTTCAAACAACAATTGTACTACATTATTCTAAAAGACTATAGCTATTCCGTATACATAATATTATTTATTATTATTTTCCTCTCTCTTTACACTCCTCCTCTCTCCTCTCTCTCTCTTTCCTTTCACTCTCCTCTCTTTATATATATAGTTTGATTTTTCTCATTTCTCTCTCTCTCTCTCTCCCTCTCTCTTTTGCTCACTCTATACATATATACATATATAGTTTTATTTATGTATCTTTTGGTTTGGATTTTTATGGGGTTTATATATTTATGGGATTTTTAGTTTTTATGTTTTTTTTGGGGGGGTTTTGATATATT
>UELU01140987.1:0-19796 GCA_900490025.1 Megastigmus dorsalis | reverse complement strand
CACACACACACACACACACACACACACACACCTACACATATATATTGAATTTTAATAACAGCACACCGTGAATTTAATTGAGACGTGCGGAATATATCGACGTTTCACGGGACTAATAGTGGTTCAGCGTGCAGAATCCGCGCCGTAGCGCACCACCATTTATTTGTACAGCAGTGGCAATTTTCGAACTCATTAATATTCGACAATATTGCACGCGCGCGCATGTACAGACGTAGAGGAGTAGGAGGGAAAGGTTAAAAAGCGTTGCATTGCGGGGGTGAGCGAAAAAACAAAAGTATACAGAGGTTACGTATTCACGCGTTTCCCGTCGTACGACAGCTGCATTTTTTTTCCCAATATTTCGGTATAAAACAATGTTCGCGCGTCGGGAGGGTATAACGCGTATCGCGGAGCGCGACCTCGTTATTTCGCGATGTATCTCGCGTGGACGCGCCGCTGCTGTGTTGTTTCGAATTTTTTTGCTCCTTGTCGTGGCACCGAATCTTCGATCGACCCATCGACGGCTATTTTCGATCCTCCCCTCGCCCCCATACTCCTGCCGCGTGTTATTATAAAGCTTTTACGCGCGTCCGCAAGCTCGTACATCAAACAAACTATCTCTCTCTCGCGCGCGAGCTTTCGCATTTTTCTCCCCTCCCGATGAGTTTCTCTTATAATAGATGATGCAGAAATATCAAAACACGATTAAAACGCCGGCGCCTTTGAGTTATCGAAATTATTCAACTTTTTAAGGGACTTATGCGCGTCGATGCCGCTGTTGTTCGTCTTTTATTTGGCAATAAATAACCCCCGTGCTTTTTGGAAGAGCTGTGCTAATGGCGCATGGAAAGACTTTGTACTATTGTCACTTTAGATATATCTATGTACGTCGCTTGATTTACAGGTTTAGCTGCGAGTAACGTACATCGAAAAATACTTAATCGATCGAACCGCGTGATAGCTCATTATTTCTTTATTAATATAGGGGATATTGGTTGAGTTACTTTGTTTTCTTTATTTCGATCGTAAATTATTCATTGCGTGAAACCAAAATGTGCTATTGAAAATGAACCGAAATATGTGTTTTCTGTGTACATTACTGTGTTTACTGTGTTACTGCGTGCATGATAAGAATGAAAATATGAAATTTATTTTGTTTAAATTGAAAATAAGTATTTTGATAAAATTATTAGGAACTATAAACTAGATTTCTCTGTATGCTATCTAAAATCTTCTTAAACGGAAATCAGAGAATAAAAAATATTCATCAATCAATATGATTTGTAAAAAAAATAAACGATTACACGAACTTAATCCGCCGAGTGGTTTTATCCAAATTTTACAATGTTAAAAAAAAAGAAGACGGGTCATTCTGTTGCACCACATTGTATAATACTTTGCATAGAGAGCCACTAAATCCTCGAAAAATCAATAGTAATATAATACGGGTATAAAGTAAGCCGAGGCCGCCCGATTTCCCGTAAAAATCCTTATCGGGTCGCATAAATTGGAAATAATGGGGTAAAAACAGTGGATAATCAGCCCTAGAATTCCCCGGAAATTAGCGATCACATAAACATTATGTCGTTTCCCGAATCATCCGACCGGCCGAGTGCAGACCCCCGGTATCAACCGCAATTGGACGAGCGCGTGTCAGCGCGAATTATACACGCGCGTTCCTTGTCCATTTAATTATATAATTGAATGCGCGGAAATGAGAGGAAGAGAGAGAGAGAGAGAGAGAGAGAGAGAGTTGCAGCCGCGGAAAGATGCGCCGCTGCCCATCCATCGTACTATTGCTTTCGCGTTTGCACCGGTTTTAACCTTTTGCTGTATTATAGCGTGGCGCTTCACCGACATTATTTACGCTACTTTCGATTTTCCGTTATCGGCGACGCGTCAAATTCTCTGTCTTTCTGGATTTATGAAAATGACTGGTGCTTATAAGAAAGGATGGGTTGCAGTTCATTAGACTGTAATATCATAAATCAAAAATTAGAATATTGGCACAAATACTAAAATCATTACTATCAATTATTATAAAAATATTATATAATTATATTAATTTATAAAAAATATAAAATTAAATAAATACACGAATTGCCACAGCAAATACAACATAAATATTATAAAGATTTTAAAATCGCTACCAATTCATTGGCATTTGGTATCCTAAAATTTTATCATTTGTTTCAAAAAGTACACTGTAAACCCTAAAGAGTAAAAATTTCTACTTTTTTGCGCCAATTTTTACTCTTTAGGGTTTAGAGTCAATTTTAAAAATGTCAATTTTACTCTTTTCAAAAGAGCGATTCTAGTTTTTTCTACTTTATAAAGAGTAAAAATGTCATTTTACTCTTTTGAAAAGGGAGAATAACAAAATTTCTACTTTTTTGCGCCAATTTTTACTCTTTAGGGTTTAGAGTGTAGAATAGAATTTTAAATTTAAAAATCGATTAAGCCGTTTTCGAAATACAAATGTTTTGGTACACCCATTTTCACATCTTTTTTCTGAAAAATACACAAAAATTTGAATATTCAACATTCAAAAAATAATTTTAATGGAAAAAAATTACAAGGGACTGTCACAATAACAGATCAAAATTTAATTTCTCACTGTCAAATTTGTAAGAAACTTTGTACAGATACTAAAAATTTTAATCTTGATGGAATGAACGGAATTAAATTAAAATATTATTATAATAATTTAATTCAATTATTTTATGATATATTTTCAGGTTGAAGAACAATAAAAAATATTTTACACAAGATAATCTAGAATTTCTCGTTTAAGGTTATAGAGTAACAAAACATCTATCTGATTTATTGTCGATTATTATAACATTAAAATGTAAATTTAAGTAATAAAAATTAAAAACCTACTACCAACAAAACGACAAAACGCAATTTAATAAATGTTTGAATATAATTGTTAAAAAAAAAATTTGTACGAAGTTTTTTTAAAATTGGTGCAATAGTTCCGGAGATATTAAACGTGACAATTTAAATAGCATGTATCGACTCCTGGATGTTCAAAATATACTTATATAATGCTCAAATTTTTTTTTCACCATCATAAAGCTTCCTTTTGGAGGAAGCAAAAAATTGGGAGCATATTACAGACAATCAGGGAATAAGTAAAAAAAAACATTAGCATTGAGCCCTAACATTTTACATGTTTATTTTTACAGTGTAGAAAACCATTTGGAAGCCATCAGGAAGAGCAGATAAATGCGAGTGCGCTTGCGTCAAAGGATTGAAACGAAAGGTGCGCGTTACCCCGTCTACAACAGCCTTAAACATCGTTATTAACCTCGCGTAATAGTATCGACTACGGAATTGCATCGTATTCGTTATTATGCCGCAATAAGAGCCTCTACAAGGAATAAAAAAAATAAAGCAGTTAGTTGGTTATACCATAAAATTTTGCTCGTAAACTGTGCAGTATGCGGTCGTTCCTTCTCTCTGCCTTTCTCTCTCTCCCTCTCCCCTCTTTTTTTTTATTTTTTTTTACTTTTTTTCGCGATGCGCAGTAAAGATAAATCGATAACGTCATGCTTAAGCGATGCGTTGCGAACCCGAGTATTCCAAGTTGTAAACCGATATTTTATATTTTTCGCGATAAAGGGCGCGAGGAGAGAACCGAGCGCTAATTGTGTAAGTAATGCACATGAAATCATTTTTCCCCTTTCTTCCCATTTTTTTTCTTTCTCCCCAGCTTTTTACTTCTGCAAATTTAAAAAGCGCACGACGAACAGATTACGTGTTTATTTTCATGACGATATTGCAATAACGGAAATTCAATTTCCAAGCGAACGTTATACCCATTTATATTCCTGCGAAAGCTCGCAAATGTAAAATTAAATGGTTTCAATACTTCCTCAGAGCGTAATAATTAAGGTGAAGCTTTGTAACTAACTAACTTATTTAATTTCTATTATATCAAATAAAAGCTATTATGCTCTTTTCAGCGTTGAAAACAGAATTTAAATTAGTGTAAAATATTTTGATTACATTGGTTCTGTATTATTGCTTCACAAGTCGGAGACAAAAGTGAAAATTGAGCTCATGTCAATGAATTTGGTTTCAATTACCACCTCCGAATGATGAAATTTTAATCCAAGAAATTAACATTCGTATAATTCGAAGGATATTTAAAAAGTTATTGGATGTCGTGTTCATGCTGCAACATTATCACAATATTTCCTCGCTGTAACGTCCATGCTCATGTCATAAATTGCTGTAACCGAGATTGTAACGCAATAATTCTCAACATAAATGTGCAATTCAAAAACGTAACATCAAATTAAATCATATCTTATAAAAATATTATAAGAAATATTTAAAACCGTAAATTAAACCAATTGGCTACCAATCTGTACCCTAGAGATTATAGGAGTCTATCAAAATTTGGGAAATTTTGTCGCGTATTACGAGTAAACGCGTTATCACCTCCGTCTATGGCCAACGTGAGATGCCGTAACTTAATAGCCGTGTCTAATCCTTATCGAACTTGATCAAAGTTTCGATGTGTTACGGGGGACGACGGAGCTCAAATTCTCAACGCGATCGCCGCATATATTCGAGCATTTTATTTAAACTCAACTTTTGAGGTTGACCTTTATCAATTTTCAATGTAAATCTGTACGTAAACATATGCTCGATACTTGAAATCAAAGTAAATCAAGTTATAATGAATTAAATCGATTTCAATTGAATCGTATCAGTGTTACTTTATGAGCAAAAAATTAAAAAAAAAAGAAATAAACAACATAGCAATTATTTATAATAAATTCGCAAACGCGTTAGACGTCGATTTTAGCGACTTATAACGAGATTCCGAATGAACGAAAGAGCGCACGCAGAGCGGCAGAATTGTGCGCGCACGGAATTCCGTTGCACACGTGACACTGGTGCAATATATGCAATGTGCATGGGTATAAACTCGTACACACAGAACGGCGCGTTTTCAAATTTCCAGAGTTTTTTGCACCCGCTGGCGTGGCACACACTACGCACACGTAAGCGTACACTCGTGACGCTTGCGAGGACGACGTACATCGTCAACATAGGAATATTCATAGTATAGGATAGGGACGAGATCAGCGAGTGAGTGTATGGATGGGATAATGTCGAGGCACGCCTGTGTGTATGCATACAAAGACACAGACACAGAAGCATACCTACATGATGATAAATTCCGGGAAAGGGAAATCGCTGGTACGTTTTGTACAACAGTTTTCTAATAATGACACCAACGAGACTAACAACCAGATTTTTTCGTGCTTTTTTTTATTCAAATTTGAAACTTTGAAAGAAATTGATTGAGCAAAATATCGAAATAAAACAAGTCAGTGATGATAAATTCTATTTTATTACCGTTTGACTCACGCAATTCACAGAGCAGGGTTATAACAAGTAGGAAAGCAAAAGTAAAATAAATGACAAAAAATAAGAAGTAATAAAGATGGACTTATTACCCATTGAATAATAATGATAATCCGCATTACCATCTCGATTTCTTTGGATTATTTAATGTACGAAATTTCTACCATTTACAAAAAAAACAAAGCAATCGAGGCAAAAAAAAATAAGATTTGAAAAAAAATGCTTGCAACAGTGGATCAGATTTTTGATCGACAGTAGCACTGGAACGGAGTTAGGACTTATATTTAAAAACAGATTAACGTTTGATCCGGCTGTAGTACTGGAACACAGTTCGGACCAATACTGAAACGTGTAGAATACAATTCCAGTGTTTCAGGTTAGATTTTGCATGCACAATTGCTTTCAGCTGCTTAAATTTTTTAAAAGATACCAACTTATATTAATATTTATGCAAAAAATTATTATATTTAGCAGATCGATTACTTATTTCATTTATAAAAGCAATACTAGCTGTTGAAAACGTTATTAATACACGTTTCTGTACGTCTTCTATTGGTTTTTTAAACAGTTGCGCTGATTTGCATGAAACACAAGACCAATGGTAAAATTATGTACTGTTTTTGAAGCATACTATAAAATATATTTTTACAAATAAATTATATTTTAGATTAAGAAAATTTTTATATAATTGAATAGATGAAATTTAAAAAGTCCTAATTAATTAAGTCTGCTTACTGTTCCAGTATAGGTTCCATTTTTTGCTTCGATTCAGTATAGAGTACTTTATCTTATTTAGAATTATATCATTTTCAACGAGTCAAATAAACACCTTTAAGATATATAAATACCAATTCTCAAATCAATACAATTAATTGAACACGTTTAAAAATCATCAAAGTTTTCTAGTAAAACAATTCTCTTGAGAAATGTTAAAAAAGGTCGGGTAAAATATCGCGACCGCTTAAAAACGACTCAGTCGTATCATTTTATTCCCAGCAAGGCGTGAGAGCAAAACAAAATTCCCGGGAAAAAAGCACGTTATATTCCTACAATCTCAACGTATACCCACGGGAGCATCAAGCCGAGCTCTCGTGCCCCGGCAAAAAGACCGCTAATCGTTCAAACAAATAATTCATCAGCCACGAAGTAGCACTAATTCCCTCTCAAATCAAACCTCACGACCACCGAATGAGAGACTCGAGCTCGAGCTCGAGCTCTCATCACTTGAAACAACCAATCCCCAAGACACGGCCGCTTTTTCTTAAACAACATCCTCGTCGCCTCACACGTTCTTTTTTTCTCCTCGTTCGTTCCACTCGTTCTTTCGCTTTCTCGCAACGTGATTGAAAAGCTCTCTCGCTCTTATCATCGATCCACTCGTACACTGTCTTCCCTCTTACTCTACGGGTATAGAGAAGCCCAGACGCTTCCTAAATTCATAGAGGAAATTTTCGGCACTTGGGAATAGAGTACATACACACATAAACACGCGCTTTCCCTCGCGCGCACGCGCACGCACACGCACACGCACACGCACACCACACACACACACCACGCATACACACACACTGACAGAGAGAGAGAGAGATAGAGAGAGAGATAGAAGCTTTCTGAGCTGAGCGGAAGCTAGCGAGCATTCCTCGTCATGCACTATAAACATGCGGTGTGGCATAGTATCCGAATAGCAAGGAGATATACCGCTGTGTGTGTGTGTGTGTGTGTAGTAGTAGTAGTAGTAATTGTAGTGGTAGTAGTAGCAGCAGCAGCAGTGGTGGTGGTGGTGGTGCAGTTCTGGGTGGAGTCAAGCTGCCACTGGTGCTGCTATAGTGTGTCTCAGTCGTGGTTACTACGCGTATATAGTGGGGCCTCCGTTGTAAGGAACGGTCAGGTAGTGCTCGAGTGTCCGCGTAATTACCGTTTCGCAATAACCGAAATATTCGTAACGCGTGCTGCTGTTGCTGCCTCGGCCGCTCCTGCGTTTAGAGCTTCGATTTCATTGCTGCGGGCTTGCGGATTTCCCTCTTGTGCGCATTCGATTCGAAAACGTTTTGTTCGACGTTGATTGGTTACTCGAGATTGAAATGCCTCGAGTAAGACCTATTGAACAATTTCAACTTGCGCGTTATACTCTTTTATGTATTGGAACAAAGATTTTTTTGGGCCGTTGTGTCATGCATTTTTTGAATAAAGATAGCTTTTGAACAGACTAAATAGCGGAGAAAAATCTCTACTTTAACGCGCATAGAAAAATTAATCGGCTTAGTAGGGTTGGAAAAAAATATTTTTTAATGATACTAGCGGGATTCATGAAAAATGCATTTACCGAAAACTCTACTCGGATTTGTAATTTAGCGAGAATACGATGCAAAAGTTCAAAGTAACTATACCTTACTACGTTTAAAATATCCAAAATGCTACCCCAGCAATTTCGATATTTTAAAAATCTTAGATACCGAAAAAAGCCGTGATAAAGAAATAATATATCTTACCAAGAATTATTTTTTTTAAATATCACGAGTGCTTTTGTAATGAAATAGTTTTTGCTCGTCATTATTATAATATGTTAATTAGAATATGTCGAAGTCACAAAATGGGCCGTTACTAAACTTTCAATGACCATTACTTTGCATAGAAATTGGTGGATAAATTTTACGGTTATGGATCGACGATAGACGATCTTTTTACGGGGCACTAAAAAAAAAAAGGAGAAGATGGAGCGACGAGCTCCGCATTTCCTTACATACATTATACCAGGCCTTTATTTTTTGCATACTCTACATACTGTACTCGCCTAACCTTTGTTACCCACATTTTTTAAGCTTCCACATTAAATACTCTGCTTTTTTCATACCCTTACATAACCCCTCAATACTTGTACTATGACAATAGCAGTTCCTTCACAATGATTGCGATGTCATCTCCAGTCCTCCATAATTTTCAGCTCTGCTCTACTTTTCGTTTCTCGAATTCTTTTCCCCCCTTCTTATCGGTTCTTCTATTATTGAGACGCTATCAATAAAACTAAACGCTTTCATTAAATCTTTGCTTCATATTGGCGCTTCTCTGTTCGTATCGCGATTCCGCTTAACTCTCAGTTTAATTAAAGCAGCATCGCATACCGATGAAGATTTCTGCTTAGCCGATATTGATATTTCAATTAATATCATGATTATTAATAACAAACTCATTATAGCACCTTTTTATCGTTTTAATTTTAAGAGGAAAAACATTGCTTAATTATCAATTAGTAAAGAATCCAAGTTAAAATTATCCAATCTTTAGATTTAAAAATATATAATTATTTTTATATAAAATTTAATATCATAAGTTTGTATTTATTTATTTTATTTACTGTATTCAATTAACGGGAGTTACCTCGTTATATTTTATATCATAACACATTTAACAAATTAGTAGCAGACTTTGATTAATCTGGTTTTCATTGCGGTAATAGAGTCGATATTAAAGAGATTTACGCCAGAATTATTACATGCTTTGTCCAGTCTAAAAGCAAGACAAAAATGTTAAATTGTATTTACAATTAGATTCTTTCAAATACGATAATGTTTTGTGTCATATAAAGCAGCTAAATACAATAAACTTTTACATAAATATAAGATCACTTAAATGATTACCAGAATTGATTGATATATGCTCAACAACTTATGTATGTATCAAAAAATGAACTACTATATTTTTTCATTTATATTTTCCAATCGCTTTGATCATGATAACGTTATAAATCCATTCTTTTTAATATATAGACTTTTTCTCCGAAACCTCGCGTAAACGTAATAAAGATCGACTGTATGTAACAAGATAAGTTTTATTAGTATGTTGTCTCTTTTAACATTATATTCTGTTCCAGCTACTGTATGTGCCCAAAACATAATAATTATTATCTAACATAGTTCAAAATTTCTAGTAAACAAAAACAATTGAAAATATCAATTTTCAATTAATAAACAATTATATAAATAAACAAATTATCAAAAATGATGTAATAATGTTTATGACACATATATATACATAAAAGTTTAATTTTCTCTCTAGATTTCTACTACGTAAATCTCAACAAAATTCGAAATATTTCCCCATCAATCTTTTATGATAATCTTCCCGCCTATAAAAACTCATCGAATCAAAGTATATTTTAGAATAACGGTTATAAATAAACATTTTTCATTATCAAATACCCGCTGAAATGCGCGAGCTGTAAAGTCATTCCCTAACGCATAAAAAAGCGTACAATGGCCTGGAAATGATGGATTGAAAATGAGCTTTTTCCTCGTTTCACTTTCAGAGCTAGTTTCGCACGACACAAGCGTCAAATAGAATAACTTGTTAAATCTACATCAAAGGATGAAATATTTCGTATATGCATAAAGGAGTAATATAAATTCTACGCAACTTTTATTACTTTCATTTTTTGCGCCCAGACCCCCGACGAATTTATGTTATTTTTGATGAAATTTTTTTTCCGCTCCGCCACAGCCCCAGTATATACGTTACATAATTTTGCTATGCCAACACGTATTTTTTCCGCGCGTTTTTCGACAGTTATTTATGACTCGGTTCTCTCTAACTTGCCTCTCCCTGCGAAAGCGGAAAAACAACAGAGTTAGTCAAGATTGGTATTTCGTTGAAACAATGTATTTATAAAAAATTTTAAATAACTTTCCGTCGTTTGCGTCTGCGCGTGTGCCCACATTTTGATTTTGCCGGAATAAGTAACCAAATTAATGATGCAAATGGTATCGTGCACTTTAAAAGGTCGGGTAGTGAGAAAACAATGAGTGTCGTAGTTATTTCAAGAAACTCTTGTGCAAACATGGCATTTTTAAAACAGCTTAATTGAAGAAAAGTCGGTGACCTAATTAAATCAATTCATTACAAGCGAAAGCTCGTTAACTTTTTAAACGATGTATCTTTCGCACTGTCTTTAATTGCGTTTGTTTTCCCCTGTCTGGGGGTTTTATGGTGATCTAATCAAACGAATTTATGCCAATTGTAAAATTTAAACTATTTCGACAAACAAAACTCACTGTTTATACGCCTGCCAAAATTATTTTGACCCATAAGTCAAAAGCGAAAAGGGCTCGGCTCTCGTTTTTTTTTTAATAAAAAAAACACCAAAGAGGTCCATAACTTTTAACGAGGCGAAAGTATCAAAAGCGAGCAATTTAAAATTACGAAGAATCGGTGATCGTATAAGCTGCCTCGGACCCTGCATGGAATATAACGTCCCGGCGTTAATACGCTTTTAATCTGCCTTTGCCAATTTTAGTACGAAATACCCAAGTGATTCCCCTCTCCCTCACTGTAATTTAACGTTCAAAAACAAATACATGATTTTTTATTCGTGATGCCTGCCACTGAAACGCTTCTATGAAAAAAACGCTTTAATTTCGCGCAATATAAAAAATAGCGAATACTATCCATATGTACAAGAAAAATTTAGAATACGTTTTATTTTATTTGAAGCTAAAATAAAACAAAATGAAAATAACTGAAACTACCCTCAGAGTTAAGGTAATTCCGATCAAATTTAATTTATTAAATAAATGAAGAATGTACACATCTAGTATAAGGTTTCTCAAGCTTTAAATAGTTTGCGATTAATATTATTCATAAGTAAAGCTATAAGTTTTTTAAATAAAATTTGAATAAGATAGAAGTTGCAAGTGACTTCTAACCTTTTTTCCCAGACTGCCATTTAATAACACGGTGATCGGAATGACTCCTATAGAATATTATTTCTTAAATTAAGATTAAACAAATTTGCAATATTTTGCTCATATTATTTCTTTTTCATTTCTGTATATTTAGAGTTTCAAAAACCTTACAATAACAAAACTAACATTATTTAGAACTAGAAAATATTTGTAAATCTCATTTAATAAATAATATACTTTCTTGGATAAAAGACCGCACTGAAAACTGAAATCTTGTATAATTATTTAATAAATTGAAATAAGATATTTCTATAACTTCATAAAAGCAATAATCAAGTCGTCTAGGCCAGTCAATGGAGCAAAAAATAATCGATTTTTTGACAAAAATTTTAGCAGGATACCGACTGCGCCATCGCTAAGTACTATTCTGTCATGTTTTCGACAGAATAGTAACCGTTAAGATTGCTTTGTTAGTTTTTATTCTGAAAGCAAACAAATAAAAAAACGCGAATTTTTGCATTAAATTGTCAATAAAAAAGTGAATAACAATTAGTTCATTGACGAAAACATGACAGAATAGAACTTTGTATTACCCTTAATACGAAAAATCTCTATTGACTGGCCTAGTCATGCGCACCGCGATTTACTTTTACTTTGATATAAAACTGGCATTGAGGCACACAAATTATTCTTTGCTTTGAAATACGGCTGATCGGAATGACTCACTGGCCAGCATTACCCTGATCTACCCTATGTATAAAACAGAATAGCACGATCATTAACTTTCAAATTGAAATTCTCGCATAATCGATCGATTTCCACGGAATAGGTAATCCTTTACATACAGGACAAATGCAGTAATTATCTTCTGATTCCACACAAGCTTAAATTAGATAGAAGATCTAAGCACGAATACGCAGAATCGTTTTTTACCCTTCTTGTATTCTTTTAATGATTGGCATTTTAAAATCATATAGTTTTCTCGGTGATAAAAAGAAATTGTAAAATTTTACATTGCGCGCTAGTGAAGACTAAAAAAAATTAACTTTAAATGATGCATTTGATTAGAAATTAGTTGATCCGCATTTCGGAGGCATTTAAACCTATTAATTTCTAGTGATCTTAAAAATATGACGGAATATATATTATAGCGATTTGAAAATATTTAATCTCATAATCCGTCTTTGGGTAATGAACAAACAAAACGAAAGCCTGATGAAATAAACTAAAAACCAAAAACAAAACCTTATTTCGGTGAAAAACGGGCGCAAATCTCCCTCGTCATCGACCCCAAAAATTTCCAAATCCACCAATCTCGGAAATTGAAAAATACTCTTCTTACCCAGGACATCGGAACACAATCCGCGCATAAAGCGACCTACTGAAAAATTCATTCGCCCGTGCCGCAAAAAACGAGAGACTGCATAGCGGAGAAAAAGAAAACGAAATCACGGCGAGAGAGAAAACTTTGCTAGAGGCAATTCCACCGTACAAGGAAATGCCCTTTCCTCCTTATTTTCCATATACAGAGAGAGAGAGAGAGAGAGAGAGATGCCCGGCCAAACTCGACCAAAGCTCCCGGTACTTATTTTCTACATCCTGAATATCCCTTCTTCCACTACTTCAGAAACTCGACTTCCGATCGCCGTACGTATACCCCCCACCCATGCCCTAAAACTGCATGGCCATGTCGCGCGTTGTTACACTGCGCGTGTCGAGCGCGAGTAATGCGATTTAACTTGTACCCGCGTCCAGCGTACCTCTCGGAATATTGAGTTTCACGAAGCTTTCGGCCCGCGCTCACATTGCATGATGTACGCGCGCAAGGGACCGGACGGCATCAGGTGGATGCGCGCGAGCGCGTGCTTTCTCTCTCTCTCTCTCTCTCTCTCTCCCTCTAGTCAACTTTCGGCCTTGCCGGTATTTAATCAAGCCCCTCGACGCTCTCTCTCTGTCTCTCTCACTGTCGTCGTCCCCTTTTGCCTTCCACTCGTCGCGGACCTTGCCTCGAAGGACCCGGCAAAGGAATCTGGGTGCAAGGCACGCGGTCGCGAGGGTATGCTAATCTTATTTGGACAAATTAGAAAAATTAATTATAACGTTTCGACGCGCGCCGTCTGCGTGAGATGTTTGACGCCTTTGTACAGAACCAATGCTGCTCTACATAGTTTTTTAAAGTTCAATTTTTCAGCTGTAAATATTATCTAATTTTTCTACAATATTTCGGTTTAAAAGCTAACGTTATCTTGAAAAGAAGGGTTTTCTAAAAAACGAAGAATACAAGTACAATTCATTGTTAGAAAATTTCAATAAAAGGATATACTTTGTGAAATAGATAAAGCCAGGAGTACAACAAGTTGAAGTAGATTTCCCCTCGCGATTATATCTCACCTAAAGAGAGCAAACAAAAATTCCTCTCTGCATTTATCTCAAAAATTCTGATCTCCCATAAAAATGCTATTTCCTGCAGAATCTGATATCCAGACGTAGTGATGATAAATAAATTTTCAATATCCGATCTCACCTGGAATCAAATTTCAGGTATCAAAAACAAGCCAAAAAAGCATCCGTCTGTCAAAAAAGTACTAAAAAATTAATCGGCAACGTTATTATTATAACAAGACCCGTTTAATATCACGAGGTAATAATATCGGGCAAAGAGAAGAAGTAAAGCGCAAGTACCGCGGAATAAGCGAATCATTTTGAAAGGAAACTCGCTTTGTCGCAATAATCTAACGTTAGAAAATCACACGGTACATCGCTCGCGTAGCTCGTTCTTTGTTGCGACGATCGTCGCAGGAAATTTCAAATTCATCGATTAATATATCTAGTTAGCGGTGGCGGTTTTAAGTTTTAAGATCCTGCAGTCCCCCGTTCAATATACCGTAAGGGAGAGAGAACAGTCAGTTTAATACCCATAGCCCAAAGAAAGGATCTCGTAATTATTTCTAAATCAATTTTCTTTTATATGATGCAAATATATACAGTTATGAATTGATAAATAGAAGATCGGCGCGCCGACCGCTTTGGAACCCCGAAGAATCTGCTTTGTAAAATACTGTTATTTACAACACGAAAATTCTCGAGAAAATTTAGTATATGGCTCAAGGAGCGCATAAATTGATGTTTGATTACAAACGAATTGTTCATCAACTTTGATGCGGCAGACGAAAAATTTTGCAATTTAATAATCCTGCAAGATACATGCACAGAGCTAATTAGATCGGAAAATCGCAAATGCAACCATTTTGTACAGAAATCCAGTGCTGCATTTGCATTTGAATTTATATAATCGACTGCAACTTATCGGTTACTAATTTTATACATAATTTCAGTACGGATTTCGGAATCAATTGATGCAAAAACGTCGTTGTCGGAATGCGCGATCCCGAGAAGTCTCGCTATCGCGTGACACCCGACTTCGGAAGCTTAATCTATATAACCGACCCTCGTTGAATCCCGTCCAGAAGGAGACATGCTGGCTTCGGTCTTCAGACCAAAGGGAACCAGAGAAGAAGACTTCCTTCCTGAAGCGAACTACATAATTTCTCTCTCTCTCTTGTTCTCCATATCTATATGAATAAACCAGTGTTGATTGATTTAGCATTGCGTAATATCAAAACTTGAGGAAATTTAACTACTCGCTCACTACTCAGTCATATTGAATTTCGTGCGATAAAATTTTATCGATTTGTTTTGTATGGATACTAATTAAATAAATGAGGTATTATGTATTCATTTGATAAAACCGAATTAACATTTCTTTCGATAATAGAAGTCTGATAAAATACATTACTCGTCCATTATATCACGAAATTTCAGGTTATGTGTATGCAGAACGACGAATGAAACTCATATAATGTTACTAATCGAAAAATGCTAATGATTATATATAAAACACTTAATTTGTAATTTTGCTCTATCGATTAATAAGTCAATGCAAAAGCGCTTCGTAATTAGCTTTAATGAACACACTTTCCCAGAATAGCGGTTATCGACAACATGTTTCCCGGAAGAATCTCAGCTAATGCTATATGAATATTATGATAATGAAATCGCGTTACGAAATTAAACACGAACATATAAACACGATATGTAATTGAAACGCGCTTTGTCCCCCTGAACACGGTTTACCAGCTCACTTTCTCGATAAACGCTCGTGCACAGTATTCTCAAAGATTGCAAGTTGAAGCTCGCAAAACATCCGCCCGAGACCAGCAGCCAAGCAGTACATAATAACGAAGCTAATATAGGATAAGAGAGCGAGAAAGTCGGCGACAATGTGCAGCAGGCGGTTTTCTCCGGCGCGCAACGCCCGCTCTAATGTTCTTACTATTAATTCTACGAAATTCCTCCATCGCGTATGCAAGCGCCCGCACACACACACACACACACACACACACACACACACCGCAAAGCAAAAGAAAATCCGCAGCCGACGCGCTAACTGCAATATAAAGCCCTTGCTACAGCATCTCTCGTTTTCGAGTGAGATAGAACGAACGCATATAGATGGAGAGAGATGGAGAAAGAGAGAGAGAGGGAAAGGAACAAAAGAGAAGCAACCCCGCACGCCAGCTTCATTTCGCTCGGGGGGGCTTATACATATATACAAGTATAGGAGCCGTCGCCGCCGCCGCCGCGACGAATGCAACTCCCGCGACTCGTCGACTTCGTTAGGTGCTCTTAGGCAAAGCCAAAGCGACGACTGCAGAGAGAGAGAGAGAGAGAGAAGATGATGATGAGGAACTGCTACCGCCTCTTCCATACTCTCTCGTTCGTGTATGCATCAACCCCCGCACGAGACTTTCCTATCGCGCGTCGTCTTCCTCCTCCTCTCTTCCGCCTTTCGCGGTAATTGTCACTCGTTGCCCGCCTCGCTCGAGCAGTAGGCAGAGGAGAGGTTATTATGAAACTCGCCAATCACCGACGAGTTTGTGCTTGGCTTTCTTCTGCTTTCGGCTCGGCTTTTATTTTTCTTTTTCTTTCTGTTTTTTATCTTCTATGTCTTTATGTCTTCGTTGCTGCTGTTGCGCAGCTACGACGCGGATGCAATTTCTTATTGCCCAACGCCTTAGTGGGAGGAAGAGAAGACCGACTATCATGACGTTCAGACTTAGGAATGATCGAAATTAATTTTATAATAAATACATATGGAAGTTTATGTGAGTAATGCGTTACTCTTACTTTTTTTTATCTTCAAAGTTTTAGTCATTCTGATATCGATAGACGGTACATTGAGGTGCTCAAGCCAACTTGCAGAAATCGGTACTTCGTTACAACAGGTGAAAAACAGGCTCCTTAACCTTCAACGCTTTTGTCTGAATTTTCGTATCGATCATTTGTACCTCAAGGAAAAGTAACATAGGTCGTGGGTATCGTTCCGCGGAAATATAGTATTTATTGGAACTCTGCAGTACTACCAGAGTGCAAAGTTATACTTACTCTAGCACTGGTATATACTTCCGAAATCGAAAAGTACGTTTACTTAGAAGTTCATAAACTTAACTTACTTAAGTAACTCAAGTTTATACTACACCTACTGTCTTAATTTTTCCATGTATGATTTACATCAATTTTTTGCTTTCTATAAATAGCAATAATTTTATTTACTTCATAAAAGAGATGGTTTCTGTTATATATAAATAAAAAAATTTCAAAAGCATCAAATTTTTACGCTGAATTTAATTACAGTTCATCAATTTATTACATTGCTAAAATCTAATATGCTATTTGTATTCTTAACTGACACTAATCTATATGAAATTACTCACGCTTAATCTAATAAACGTCAAAACTTTATAATGATCATTCTTAAAAGAACTTTATAATAATTCTTTCGATGTAATTATCGAGTAAAGGATTAATTATTTTAGAAACAATACAGTTTAAGCTCATCGAACATTTATGTACCATGTTTGATCACGTGTCACCGAATCAGCCAATCGCTTATGAGAATTTGTGGATTAAGATGCTTTTATTTTTTGCCACCAGATGTCAACCCAATCGATCTTAGATCCCAATCGTACTCTGCGTTAATCCGAGCTATTCATACTCGTTTTGATTTCGGTTTTTAATACAGTAATTTATAAATTGTTAAAATTTCTAAGGAAAATTGTTTGAGCTCCCAAATGGACTGATTCAGAGTATAATTTTAGATCTCATAGTTTGAAGTTAGCGTGACGCTGATAACCAATACAGAGAATATTTTCTGAAATTATTTTATATATGCTATAAAGTAAAAAGTACATTTCAGTGTTATATATTACTGTTTAAGTAAGAAGTCATTTGAGTCATTATTACACTCCAAATGCTAAACGGCAATATTTTCGCTTCAAGAAATCTAAAGTGTAATTGAGTTTAAAGCTAGATAAAGGGCTGCAACGGATCTTTAATTATACAAAGTATCTATTAAGAAAAACAAGCATTTATTAAATTGCATTAAATCATACGTGCTTAATTCGACAAATGACAATTTTCTAAAATTTAATATACTTTAAATCTCATTTCAAGAAATTTTAAAAATATTTTATTTTTTTTATGTTAAAAGCAGTACGTTTTATTAATGAACCAGTGAAATTTTTGCAAAGTAAATATCTGTAAAGAAAAATACGTAGAAGAAAGAGTAAAAGATTGCACTCAGAACGCTGGAAGTGCTAATTTTTTAAATAAACAGCAACAGTATATTTTAATTTAAAGTGCATCTAAACCACGATAATGAACTTTCAATTAGCAGAAATATTTTAGATTAATCCGCAATTATCTAATTCGAGTAACCTAATTTAATTAATATACATCATGTACGAATTAATACCATTAAATACAATTTTATTTTAAAGTTATTACTTGGAAATTCACGTAATTGATTGCAAAACGAATTCACAAATGTATGTTTAGGACATAATATATTTGCTTATATTCCAGCAATCAATATCATTTTGGTAATATTACACTATTTAACACCACAATTAAAATTCTAACAGGATAATTTAGCACTAAACATTCATTTTATGACATTTGCATCTACAAAATGTACAAAAAATGTGCATTAGCAACAATTTTTATGAATCGCAGGTATACATTTTTCTATCTTGTAGACCAATATTCGTAACCACGAAATAACGTATTCAAAAAATAACGTATGATATCGAGAAAAGTTCAAAATTTGGTCGATTTGCCAAACTGTCTATTTTTATTTTTATTCCATTACAGCCTTTTCCATTTTATTCATATAAAGTGTGCAACACCGCAAAAAATGGTTTAAGCTTCAATCGGGCGACTTTCGAACAAGGCATTTCATGCACACGCTACGATCGACTTATAATCACGAAATTTATACATTATGAGCGGTAAAGGTTAATTATTCCGTTATTAATAAGCAGAATTTATTTGTTTTAATAGCGTTAATAAATTTTCCTCATTAATTACTAAACGCAGCAATGACCAACCACTCACAAATAAACGATATTAACCGAGCTAATATCTGTTGAACTCGACGCCGCTGCACAGCAGTCGAGGAATAATACAAAAATAAACGATAGAACCGCGCTCGACGCTACTGCACGCGCACAATCCGACTACGACGACTTTAAAAATTCATAGCTATTTCGCGTTGCCCTTTGTCAACGCTCTCTCATTCTCTCCTCCTATCTCTCGGCTTTTCCACTTTTTCCATGAAATAATAAGCATCGTTCCGCGTGAGCTCGACGTTATATCAAAACGACGCGCTACGAATCCAATGCAATATATAAAGTCAACGCAGCCAAGATTTCAGATTCGCTGTGGCTGAAATTAAATATCTTATATTGGAAAAGAGGAGCGCGTATGTTTGGGTAGGAAAATAATTCGATACCACGAATGTAGGAGCAATTATTCGACAAATGTATGCATTGCTGTAATTGCTCGATTGAAGAGACTTTTATTTTTCATTCTCTGGCTTGTCCTAGAACTGATCGGAACATTTCAATAAATTGATATTTCATCTGTGTGTATGAATTTTTTGGAGAATTGTGCCCCGAATACTCATCAGGTGGTGGTTTGAAGAGACTGTCTCCAATACAGTACACATTCACGGGAAATATGAGTTTAAAATTCTTTGGCTCGAGGAGATCAAAAGTCTTTCTTAAATTTATATTGTAAGTTTATTTTATAACGTGCAATTAAATAAAAAAAAAACAGAATTTTGTACACAGAATCAAAGTAACTGCTAGAAAGTTTAACGATATTTCAGCCAGATTGAAGCTAGTTTTGCATGATATGCTTATGATCTGGCTGTATTTCTAGATGGAATCCCCGTGACCTGACGACGGTTTTAGATCAGAATCTGGGTAGATTCTACTTAATTCTTAAAATAATATAAAAATATATTTTATCAATGGTTACTATATTTATTAATAAATATTGTATTGAAAAATACAAAAATAATAATTTAAAGCTATATTGTGTCCATTTGGGGTTAATTAATCCGTTTAAAAACGTCCCATAAAGACATTTAAAAATCGACCTTCTGCTCGCGTACATAACCTCCGCGATGTACCATAGGTGCTCGTTCTGTATACGCTCTCGAATGAGCAGTGTACGAGTGTAGAGCAACTGTGTGGCAAGACAGCTGTCGTTTGTGAGAAATTTTTGATCTTTACTTATGGTCAGTGAAATCAGAAATTATTGAGGCATTGTGTTTTTTAGAAAAATTAACTTCATTTACTGGATCATCTAATTTTTTCTTTTTTTTTT
>UELU01140979.1:10575-24452 GCA_900490025.1 Megastigmus dorsalis | reverse complement strand
GACCCAAGACGTATATATATAACTCCTCGCGCAGACTAGTCTGGTCGTTAATTCGCGGGGCGATGGTAGTATACGGGGAGGGGGTGGGGTGTGGAGGGGGTAAGGGGCGACAAACAGGGCGCATTACACGATCGACAAGGCATTAAAGCTGCGGCTCAACAGCCAGCAAATATCCGGAACTAGTCGCTTCATATATTTGACGATGCGATCCATGCACCTCTCGACTGTGTGTGTGTGTGTGTATCGGCGTTAGAGACGTTCTCTACTCGAATTCGCACAGTCGCGTTGATTTACATCGAATCGCCAAAATGATACACTCCATTCGTTAACGTAACGCGTGCGATGACTCTGTATAGCTGCTGCTTAATCGTCATCGAATCGCTTCTCTCTCTCTCTCTCTCCCACTCACTCTTGCAATTACCGCGTTGCAGCTAGCGATCCCGAAAGCTCTACGCTCGTCGTATCGCCGCGCGGCGCGGTTCTGTAACGCGAGTAGTCGACGCTACGCTGTCGATAATCGCCTGAGAACTGAGAGAGAGAGAGAGAGAGAGAATAGCAGAGGCTATCGGGTTTCTATAAACACAAACACGCCCGCGAAATCGTTATATCCCGTGATGTGTGTATAATACAGTGCGGGCCGCTGCCACTGTAGCCAAGAATAGAAGCCGTTCGAAGCGCGCGCAAGAGAGAGAGAGAGAGGGTCGGAGAGTAGTGGCACTACTCGTCGAAAATGGACTGGCGACCTGGGCCCGCACCGACCGCTGCATTATTCATCGGCCAACTGATGTGTACCGATATCGTGTGTTCGCGCGCGATTCGATACCGCCTACTGTAGAGTTAATGTCTCGCGTTAAAGCTTGATTTTGGTTATTCTTTGATTTTTTTTTCCGTATAGGGGAAATTGAAATCGTTAAATTGATTTTCTTGGAAGTATTATATACCTTTAATTCATCTTGGAGAAATTTTGAGTTTATATAAAGTATAATAAAATAAAATAAAGCTTTGGTTAATGTTAAAATGGATCGAAAAATAATTGGCTGATATTGCGCGGCCCGAACTCGAGGGTCTAATTCAAATTTTAATTTTAACATTAGTTAATTAAGCTCTTCATATAATGTTAATGAAATTCAAGCCAGCAAGTATCCACTCAAAAATGCACGTTAATTAAAAATTTCAATAGTTATGAAGGATTTTTTGCATCGCCCGACCACACGTTACCAAATGAAATTTTCCTACAATATCCACATTCGCGTTTTCCAACAAACATTGTATTCTTTTTTTTTCGACCTCCGTGCAGCGAAAACATTTAATTCCCAAAAATAAATTATTTTTACTCGGCTGGGTCTGCGAAAAAAAGTTCATTAAAAATAATTATACACTCAGCGGCGCAATTTGCAACCGGCCAAACATTCCCAAAATTCACATCTCTCCACGCAAACGCCCCATTTTTCCATCTCTCTCTCTCTCTCTCTCTCTCTCTCTCTCTCTCTCTCTCTCTCTCTCTCTCTCTCTCTTTCCCCGACTAAATTAAAATATGAGTAAATATTATTTACAGAAATTGTTTACTTACCTGTTTCACACCCCCTCTCGCAGTGAGTATATATATCGGAATACCGCACAGTCCCCCAAAAAATATCCGTTTTCAAATTCTCCCTCTTACGTCAGGCTGACGTAGTAGACGAGGAAAATAAAAAAGAAACTAAACAAAAAGCGGTAACCAAACGCAGAGAGAGAGAGTGAGAGAGAGAGGCGAGGCAACAGAAAAAAAACACAGGATGGCATGGCGTGCGATAAAACTGCCATCCTTTTCTGGTTTCCGGCCGAATATTCATTTATTTACTGCAGACTTCCTTCTTCTCTCTTTTTTTCTCTCTCTCTCTCTCTCTCTCTGGCGCGCGAGGGCAAATTTGTTTTCATAAAGCCTGCAACGCTGCAGTAGTAAAAGGCTGGGGGGGATCCGGCCTGAGGGAGAGGGAGAGTGAGCTGGTCGGCGTATAACGTTAATTAAACACACGGCGTGCTGCAGCATGCGGCTTCAACCTACATATCGAATGGCTCGCGCATATCCATATTTGCCGAGTGTATTTGCCCGCGTGTACACAGTATCGGCTGCTGCTGCTGCTGCTACTGCCGCTGCTACTGCTCTGGGCTGCTTCTGCGGACTGCAGCTTGTATTCCGGTGGATGGAAATTTTAAACCCGGGGATTTCCAACGATAATTAATCATGGGCCGGCCGCCAACGCTCTCTCTCTCTCTCTCTCTCTTTTCCGCTCGCGAATATTAGAGATGATTTTTTGACTTCCTTTGTGCGCTTTCTTTTTCCCCAACTCTCTCGTGCATGCTGCGAGTGCGAGCTTCCCTATGCTTCCCCGGGATCCCTCTTTTCCTTTTGTTTTCGCGGAATTGATGATGACCAGAGCCAAGCTGAACTTCTTTTGTTTGTTCGCGCGCGCTGAAAAAGTTGTGATGGGCAGTGTGGGTATTATTGATTTCCATGCTGCTCGGAGGCTGCTCTTTTCAATGTAATTGAATGAATATTGAGATAAAATAATTAGTCGATCGTCAATTGAAAATGAATATCAGAGAAATCCGCAAACTCATAATAAAGACATATTCAGAATAATGCGGAATGATGCAAAGACGTACTGAAATAGTTCATTTGAAAAGTTTGTTGCATCATTGCATAAGGGTAAAGAGTTTGGGTTGATGACTAAAATGCGACCTCGAAACTTAGAAGTAAAGTAACAGGTATGGGTAACATAACATTGACACAATTTATTTTTAGGAAACCCTTCAATTCAATTTTTTTCTCTATTTGCATTCAATAATACGGCAGGTGTATTTTTAAGATATAGATTAACTAAATTAAATATAAATTCCTTTTAAATAATTATTAATGAATAACATTAAATTAATTGAAATTAGGAATTAAATTAAATATTGAGGTTACATTTTAAAGATTGATTAAACATTTTGTACTTGCAACATTCTGTAATATTATATATATATAAATTGAATTCATTTTAAATTAAATTACTTAAATAATGTAAAGAATTTAAAGTATTGTATTTCTAATATAAAGTAAATATATGAAAATATATTATAGAAACCAGAAAAAAATGATTTTTTTGCATCTAATCATTGGATGAATACTTAATTTCATTATTTTAATATATGCAAAGCGAAAGCATAGTAGATGACCTAAATATAAGTAATATGTTATATACAGAGAAAACGACAATGCGGACGAATAAATATTGTGTGGTTGTCAAAGTTAATTAAGGACACGCAGAAATATTCATAAACGCGATAGAATAGAAGAATTTGTCGAGACAAGTAACGCGTCGCGAGATAAAGGATTTTGACAAACGAGGCTTCGGAGCAGAGTCTCTGCAGTTGATTAGTTGCTTTTCAGCCTTCAGAAAATGTTGCGAAACGAGCACAAGTGAGTTATTTTGATAATTTGAATTTTACTAAGTGCTCCATTATTTAAAAAAAATCTGTTAGGGGAATGATAGAATGACGAAGAATCAGAAACAAAATGGTTAAGAGCATATAATTCATTAAATTAATCTCGTATCAGTTTACACAAGAAGTTTGATAAAATCTGTATTGTCGAAATCATCTGTTGTTTCTCCTGTCGATACCTCAAAGGCGAATATCAATAGAGGTAAACACGAATTCCACTCGATAAATAATCGCAAGAGAGAAAAAAAAGGGGCCGAGCGCGCGCGGGCGGTGCACAGAATCTATCGCCTCCTCTATACCTTCGACAGCCTACAAAAAAAGGGGCGAAATAAAATCTCAAAGGTCAAAAGCACGTAAGATTACGTGCGATTTTCACCTCCATAGAAAGCGGATAAAAGCCCAGGGCTTCTTTCTACGTTGTGCGACCCCCAGTTATCCCCCCCTCTCTCTCGTCTTTCGTCTCTCTCATCGATGTACATATATTCAATGCCGCAGCATAAATCTCGATCTAAGAGCCGAGCGACAGGCCCTCTTTATCATAATAAAAGTAATTTTCTTCGTTTCTTGACTCATCCTTACTCTCGCTCTGATAAAATCACGCGCTCCTCACTCTCTTGTGTATATATAGCGTCTCGGCTATATAGAAAATGATCTTCTCTTTGATCCTGAGGCGATTCGAAATCAAACGTCAAGAAAGACAAGGTAGACGTATAGGAGTTTTGCGGCTATACGCTCTCACTCTGATCCTTTCTTTCTTTCCTTCTCTTCGTGCAGCCTTCCCGTCTCACCCGTGCTGTATATAGCGACCTAGTGAGGGACGTCGACCTCGAATCGAATATTTTTACATGCATGAGATTCCTATTCTCGAGACGAGGCGTCGTCGTCCGCCTTTCTCCGAGACGTCGCGAATCAAAATCTTCCGTGATGCTTATATAGCTGTATTCTTCCGCTTCTCTTTCGTTGTTTGGCTCTGCGGGTCCGAACTATGTTTTGATCGTGTGCATTTTTCTCTTTTGGCCTTTTGATCCTTTGGACTTTTAGCGAGAATGGAGGGTTGAAACGAACGCCCGCCGATTGTGGATTTGAGCGATTTTTGAAAGTTCGACTTTTCACTTTACTAAAGCGCTACCAGTGTTAAGCTTCATGCGATTTTCAGCCTTTAGCGGATGAACGCTTTTATTTTGATGTATGATATATTTTGATGTATAACTCACTTCGGACTTTGAAGCTTATGACAGTTTTAAGGATTATAAATACTTTTGAAATGTCGGGATTCCACTTCTGAGGAATGTTATTTGATCGATTTACAAAAATAAAGTAAAACAAGACAAAGGATCTACCACATCCATAATTGAAATTACTAATAATAATAACTAAATGAAATTCAATCTTTGTTTTCGTAGTATCGTTGATTTACTATGTATTCACTAGAAAAGAAATAATTAGAATTTAGTTGTATTCGCATGTGCGAAACATATATAAACCGTTCTAATTGGCAACCAGAAATTTCCTGATTAATTATAATTATCATTATATATAATTAAAACTAAAAATACACAATTTTAAAAAATAAATAAGCTCCAACAAACCCTTCTATCGAAATTCGATAAAGGATCATGATGTCACCGTTGCAATTAACAATTTTCATAAAAAATCATAGCTAAATATAAAAGAACAAATTCATCTCAATTTGTCTTGGGGACCCAAGATCGAATCGATCCATTTGCTTCTCTCTCCCTCTCTCTCGCGTCCTTCTGCTTTCTTCTCGGCGCTAAACTTTGCCTCGCGGAGGCGCAAGGCAGATCGTGATTTTCGAAAAATGTGTATACTCTAGGTAAAGCGATAGAGAAACAAAGAAAGAGAGAAGGAGAGAGAGTGAGAGAGAGGAAGAGAAAGACTATCTTAGAGGAGAAACTCGGCGTTTTGCTCGATCTAACTTTTCTTCGCTGACGATCCACTCGAAGAGCTTGGTCGCTCCTTCACCGTCCACTCGACCTCTCTCTCTCTCTCTCTCTCCCTCTCTCTCTCTCTCTCTCTCGCTTGCTTACTTGCGCGCCTTACGTTTCAAGGATTATTGAGTTTTCTGTCGTTTCCAGAAGAAATACGCTTTATTTACTTGGGGGTATAGGAGGGGAGAGGGAAACGACAGCAGGCGTTTCCTGTATAGCGCGCGAATACAATAAAAGCGGAGGTGGGGAACGGAGTCGGCACACGACTAAGCGAGACCGAGAGAAAGACAGACAGAGTGAGAGAGAGAGAGAGAGAGAGAGTATACGCTGTGCAGAAAAAGCACGACCGCTCTCTACTCTGTATATACACGTGCATTATACGAGTACCGGCACCTTTTTTTTTTGGAAACTCTTTCATTAAAGCTCATATCCTTTTCTCTTTCGGAGAGGGGAAATCGTGCAGACGATATTATGCAAATTCCCGACTGCTGAACTTTTACGCGAGATATATACATTTATTTTACGATATATATATATATATATATATATGTATTTTACTGTGTATATACACGCTGCCCGCCTGTGTACTCGCGTGTAGATGCGTATATATATATATATATGTAAAGAAAGTGGAGGCTGAATCGTGCAAATGGCCATTGTAATCTATTATCCCCGGCGATACGGGGCAGATGCTCGGGCACAATATGCGAGCTGCAAGTGCCGGATTCGTCATGAGCGGAGATCCAACAATGGCTCTACGTGTGTGTGTACGCTTGTGTGCGAGTGTATCTGTGTGCACGAGGTAACATCGCTGTATATAATTATTTTAAAAGCAGAAACACAGCAGTATAGCTCCTGAGCGCTCGATCTCGCGGTGCGGCTCGCGTACACCTTTACATATATCCATATTTGTCAATCAAATTAAAGGATGTGCTTATGCGGCCGTGTGTAACCCGCGCGCGCCTCGTTCGCCGAAAAACTTTTTTCCACTCGTTGTCAATGTACGTATGTCGGCGTGCGGACGAATAGTAAAAATAAAAACGGGACGACACACGTCGCGCGTGGCAAACATTTGTTTGCGTTTGTTTTATTTCCGAGTGATGCACACACGCACACACACACACACACATATATATATATATATATATATATATTGCGAGAGCACGAACGCACTTTACTTCAGTTTGGCCAAATATGATATTCCATTGATTAATTGGAGGACTGGGCGGAAGAGAGAGGGAGAGAGGGAGAGAGTGCGAGTCTTTCTGCCGCTATAACACCGCGGCGATCCATCATTTCGCCGACTAGCGCACCCGTTCCCGCGTATAATAACGAAACGTTCTCTCTCTTTCTCTGTGTATATGTGTACGAGGCGCGCAGCTCGTAATTATGAGAGCGCGCGCGCGAGAGAAGCGGGATTTCGATTTCCACCTCTCCCTTTGAGCTTTTCTCTCGGCACGGCTGCTGCTGCTGCTGCTGCTGCTATACTCGCAGCGCGTGGGAATATTATTTTGCTCGTTATTATAACGGCCGCGCTAATAACCCCTGCGTGAACGGAGAGGGGCCGGGCGGCGGGTAGGGGGCGGGAGGGAGGGGATAGGGAGGGATTAAGCTACGGACTCGAGGATCGGTTTTATTGGCGCGCTCCAGGCGTTAAAGTTGAAACACTCGTTAAGATTTAGCTCTCGCTTCTGTGTGTATGCGCGCATGTGTGTGCGCGAATCCGCTGCAGGCTTAATGTAATGCTTTCGACGGAAGGCAAAAGTATGGAAATACACGTGCGCGGGGATCGCCCGGTTTCGAGTGCACGCGCGGACGCCATTTTAAACTGCCCTTGTAGAGCTTGGCGTGAGCCGTAATAGTGTATACCGACGGCTTGCGATATCTGCGCGAAATTGTCGAGAGCCTTTCTTTCGCGACGTACACTTTATACTCGCGCGGAGGGATAATGAAATATCTCGACCGAGCTTATGCCGATATTATATACAATTGCCCTGCTGTTTTCGATGCCACGAAAAGTTTGGGATTACTCTAACGATGGTGAATAATGGAAGACGATGCGGCTTGGATTAACGTGAGTAGATCGCCGAAAATGAAATTTCTCTTCGCCCATGGGCCTTGTGTTTCTCCATTCCCCGTATGGTAGTATAGGATGATGAACACGGCAAGCGCACATACATTTCCTTCCTCGTACAATTCAGCGATAGTTTAGCTCAGCCAACGACCCCGACTGCATGCAGCTTATACACGCACCGAACAAAACAATTAATTACGAAGCAAAAAAGAAATTTCTCCCCGATCCGCACTGGCGCTCCATTAGCGAGGGAAATATTTTAGTCCTCCTCGAACGCGGCTGCGGCGGGAGGCTATACGTTATTTTTTGTCACCCTGGTACGGGAGAGAGCAAGAGAGCGAGAGAGAGAGCGAGAGAGAGAGACAGCAGCCATGCGTCTCCTCCGTTATCGGGGAATTATCGGTCTAGGGGACAATTAAAGGGGGTGAGTGAGGAGGCTAGAAATTCCCCAAGGGCTGCAAAGAGAGAGAGAGAGAGAGAGAGAAAGAGAGGACGAGAGGTCTAGGAAAAAGCCGGCGTTGCAAGCTCTCTCGACCACCCCGAGAGAAGGAGGAGCCAGGAGGAATCCTCGCTCGCTATATAGAGAGAGAGAGCATAGCGGGGCGCTTTTGCCCTGTAGAGGAGCCCGCGTGCCGTCGTAGATTGTAGCACCTGCGAGTTATCGATTGAATCTTCAGCTTTCTCTCTCCCTCTCTTGTTCTCTTTCTTCCTGTCTCGCGCCGCAAAAAGTAATGGGCTAAGCTATCGCAGTAGACTTTCCGATAAGCGATCCTCATTCTCGCGATCTCCCGCCTCTCTCTCGCTCTCTCCCTCTCTATTTATCCATCTCTCTCTCTCACGCTTCTCTCCCTTCGTCTATACCGAGAGGTTTTTTTCGATACGTGGCAGTGTAAGGTGCTGAGGACATCGGCAGTTGCGTGGATTTAGATTTCGCTCCAAGATTAAATGACTTTTTTTCCGGGATTAAAATGTTTTTAGACATAAAATTTTATTTGTATATCGTTATTTCATGACTATTCGTGCCAATATATATTCCAGTAACTTAATCAATTGCTTTCCGTCACGAATTTCGTTCTATAATCTCCAGCGCTATCCCTCAACTTTTTCGTACCACCGTGCGACGCTCTTCTAGATCTCTCTTTCTCTCTCGCTGTTCTAAAACGCCAATTCGCACATAAAGCCATAAGAAAGCCTCGCGTACGCTTTCCTGTCCCTCTCTCTCTCTTTCTTTTGAGAAGCAAACTCGGAAGCGCGCATATCACTGGGGACGCAGTCGCTCGTAGCGGCAGCAAAACTCCGTTGTGGCTATACACATCTCTCTCTCTCTGTCTGCTTTTTCTTCATCCCTGCCTCTCTCTCTCTCTCTCACACACATATATGCGCTTCAAATAAATTCCTCGTACGTGCCGCGAATCCGTGGACGAGCTGCGCAGCTCGGCTCGCAGCCCGCGGCGGAATGATTTAACTAGTTCGGCTCAGTATGAGGCGAGGGACTGAGGATACGGAGGAAGAAGAAGAGGAGGAAGAAGGATATCTGGCTGTCTAAGCGAGCGCCGGTGAGGAGTGGAGAGAGTGAGAGAGAGAGTGAGAGAGAGAGAAGAAGCGAGATGAAGAGCAGGAGGAGGAGGAAGATCGCAAGAAGTGTGAGCTCGAGCGGGTGCGCGATATCAAAAGGTGCGCGCGCGCGTGTCTTAAGGCCGACGCGCCACCACCACCGCCGCTCGAGGAGAATATTTTATATGCTGCGTGTATTTTCTCCGTTGGACGCGGAAGAGCTACTGCCGCGCTGCCGTGTATAACGAGTCGAGAATTTCTCTCTCTCTCTCGATTCCAATCCTCGAGGTATCATCTCTCTCTCTCTCTCTTTCCTTTTCTTTTTCATGCGATTCAGCATTTTCCAATTCTTTCTCTCTCTTTCTCTCTCTTGAGAAGGATATTGCACGAAACAGCAGCAGCAGCAGCAGCTCGTCGTCGAGTTTTTACCTTGTGCATTTTACTCCTGCGGTTTATGTTCGCGCGCGCGTGTATGTGTGTCTATCTGTCGAGGGAGGATGGAAATTTTTAGATTGAAATTGCGGAAAGGATTATCCGGGACTGCGCGGTGTATTGCTTGCTTCGCGGAAAACTTTGAAGAATTTTCCAGGGAGCGCGCAGAGAGTGTGTGGACTAGTTCTTTCGACTGAGAATTGCACTTGCGCAGGGGCCAGCATTGCAGCTGGTTTACATTGTTGAAGAAAATATTTTACTTGGAAAATTGATGCGGTGCGTCGTTGCGCGTTCCGCGAAACTCCACTGTAAACAAATTTACCTTTCAAATTCTCATGAACGGAATACGGTACATTCTTTAATGAAGAACGAATGCACTCGTTGTATTGCGAACTACATAAATATGTATGTTTTGACGTGGCACGCTGAATTCTTTGTTTATGCTCGGATGAAGACAAGTTTTATAAAAAAAATTTGTATTAAAATATCGCAAAGTGACATTTATATCTATTCTATGTATATATTGAAACTTATTAAATTGCAAAACGATCATCGAATTTGTCATTCTTCAACTCGGTAGCTTACTAAAACACACTCATTCTCGACCCCCAAAGGAACTGAAACACACCATACAACATCCCATAATTTCCTTCGCGCTTTACCTTTGCAATTTTAATTCCCAAACAGTGGTGCAATGTTTTGTTCCTCTCTCTCTCTCTTTCTCTCTCCTTTTAAAAAGTAGCAACAAACTTATCTTCTAGTCTCGTTACGAACTTTTAATACGCTTTAGTTGCTGCCGCTTTCGACCCAACTTCCCCCGCTCTAGTCGAAGCGTTTATCAGGCGCCCCGCGGGGACACGTTCGTGTACCTCCATTGGCGCAAAAAAAAAAGAAGAAGGGCGCGTGTACACGCCGCGGTGGATCGACTCTCCATCCCGTCTATGTGTATATATATAAACTGCCGAGCGGATTACAGGCAAAAATTCCGCGGGGCTGTAATAAAATTCGCGGGCTGAATATAAAGTGGGAGAGTGAAAGAGAGAGAGAGAGAGAGAGAGAGAGAGAGAGCCACGGCGGACGGTCACGTAGGCGCACTTCTATTCGCCGCTGTGCGCTGGCCCTCCTAAAACTGTCTTATTCCACTGGCGTGTCCTCATATATACCTTGTATAGTCTGGCGTGTGGGCTGCTTGGCTATCGCGGCGGATCGCACACGGTTAAAATGCGCGCTCGTTAGGTGCTGCTTGTGTGCAGCGTATGTGTACGTCCTCTCGGTGTTGGATATTCTGGCCCGGCTATTGGTTTTGATGCCTATGCTGAACGACGGACGCGTGTTGGGTTTATATTTCGGTGCAGTTCGGTGTGAATTTTTCGAGATGCCGTTTCTTGCCTCGGCCAAATGACGAGATATTTAATGATCTTTTTTTTATATGCAACGATAATAGGCATTAGAGAATGTAAAGGGTTGTAAAATATTTTAAGGCTATGTAAAAATTTTACAGTCTGTCTTTATTAATCATTGATGTATAGGTAGGTATATATACATCGAGTTTTTTAATCAGCATAAATTTTTTTTATACTCTATGCCTAATACGAGTACAGGTTTGGCGTAAGATTTTCCCTTAAATACAGTAAAATTATTTTAAATTTAAATGCGGAAATTCGAATGTCACCCATTGATAATCGGCTATATGATTCTTCCGAAAAATGGAAAATTGGAAGACAGTGTAAAAGAATAAAGTATATTAAAGCATTGAAAACAAATTCATAAAAGCAAGTCATTCAATTTCCGAATTTTGTGCGCCGAGCCAACTTTGGGAAAGTCGTGTTCCGAAATAAGGCAATAAGCATAAAAATCTCAATTAGAAATATCTGGCCCCCTTGGTTTATATATCCAGGAATATCGGGAGCGGCGTGCCCGCGTACAGTGAAACGCGGGAAATATGGATTTTGCGCATAACAGAGAGAGAGAGAGAGAGAGGACGATTGCTGTTTGAGCGAACTTCGCTCCGAGTGGAGCGTATAGGCTAAAAGCGACGGGGATTGTCATAAATTTATGGAATATAGCGCAGCGTAGGACTAAGCTCTTGGAGGTGGGGGATAGGGTAACAAAATGTAATGGCAGCTATGGAACGGCTTCGCCTCGTCTCTCGCACTTGGCTGATTCTTCGAGATGTATATATATATATATATATGTGTAATATAAAGTCGAGCTGGCGCGCGCAAATTGTGGCGCACAGTCCTTTTCTCGAAACTTTTTCGGCTGCTCGTAAAAAGGGTGTCCCTAACGCCAAATTGAATCCGAGACGAAAAATATTTGCCTGCACGCGTGAGTGTATATATGTGTGGACTACGAGATATGATATAGCGGATGATCGCCGATAATGCGTCGTTTTGGCCCGCTTAATTCTTTAAATTATGGGCATATAAAATCGTTACGGTCCCTTCTATAGATCAGCCAGCGTCAGCGATATGTGATGATTTACTTCAGTCTGCACGAAGAATCGATAATTCTTATAATAACAAAAAGTACTAGTTAACGTACATGGGGCAAACTTTTTTACTTTTCGAACGCTTAAATTGATGATTTTTCATTGGAACAAAATTTCCGACTGATAAGATATCATATTCGAATGACTATAAAAGTTTATTTTTTCCATTAGTGTTTATATACGTATATGATGAATGATTTTCGCTCTCGTGATCCATATTCTAACTGTAATCATAAAAAAGAGGAAATTCCTGGTAACTGCTTTTCGATCAGGCAACTGCTCCTCATCTGCGAAAGTGTCGTAAAGAAGTTGTGATCTCCCTCGGAGAAATTGATAAAATTGAAGGCAGGTAAATGACTAAATCTTTATTGCCGCGCGGGACCTAAGAGGTATAGAAGAACGGCAGTAAAATTTTTATTCATTTTTATCAAAATAATGGGTCAGCATAACTAGCGAGTGGAGAGTGGCAGCCGTGCCGCGACGAGTGGTGTTGTTAAACGAAAGTTATAATACGCTTAGCGCGCGAAGAATTCGAGTGTAAAAGAAAAGATGGTATTATTAGACTGGCATCACTCGATGGCGTTTTAAAATATCTATTTTAAAAAAAGCGAGAGAGAGAGAGAGAGAGAGAGAGAGAGAGAGAGAGAGAGAGAAACAAGAAAAATTTCCCCAAGAACATATTGTATTCCTGCATTCAAAAATAAAGACACACACGGCGCGTATTAGTTACATGACAATCTCGCCAAACTCTCGTAAATTTTGTCAAGTTTTGTCAAGCAATCCGCAACCGCGAAAGAAAAAAAGAAAAAGTTCCACCTCGACTTTCATTCTACAAACAAGCGAATATATCCAGAATAGCGAGTCGACCAACGCGCATCCAACAAAAGTCAAAATAAAAAATAAAAGAAGAGAGCCGAGCGAGCGCGGGCGCGTTACATAATTTCTCCGCTTCGAAAATCACGTCGCAATTCTCTGTGCGAACGATGCTTTGAGCGCGAACCACACACACCCACGCGTAGGACAGCAAGTCATGTGCGAAATACACGCGGTTTTTCGGTGCGAACGAGTAGAGAGACGAAAAGAGAGAGAGAGAGAGAGAGAGAGAGAGAGAGAGACAGAGAGAGATAGAGTGAGAAAGTCGGTAAAGGACGCGCGAGGCGCCAGAGAGCGAGAGAATCGTTTGACGCGCGCTCTAGCGTCCGCCTCGCCGTCCCCGAGAGAGCCACAAAATACAGGCCCCTGCATACATACATAGTTGTCCATACACATGCGTCGTCGAAAGTCCAGTATGGGGGGGACAGACATCGAGGAAAAATCGCCCCTTTCTACCTCTTTCTCTCTTCTATATATACAGTAGTAGCCTGTGTGGCAGAGAGGCCTCGAAAAAGGCTTTTATTTACGTCGACCGCCGCGTCCCCGGCGCCAAAAAATATCACATTTTCAAACCACCCCCCACCATATACCACGTCGCGTGTACACAGTCGCGCGCGCAGTGAGCGCACACGCGTATATAGAAGAGGCTGGCTATATATATATATATATATCAGAGTGCAGAGAGACCGCTCTCCATTACCATTTATAGTGATTCCTGAAGCACCACCTTTCTTCTCTCGTCGCAGCGCGGCGGCGCTTGCGAGAGCGAACGTCTTACGACTACACCTCTCCTCCTCGCGTCCCTTCGCCCTTTGTTCCTTGTAGAATCAGCGAGAAAAAGGAAGATATACTCTGCGCACCGAGCTGCCTCTCTCACTCTCCCTCTCTCCCTGTCCCTCTCCAGCTACATCTGATTTATGGCCTTTGTCATTCCCCGATGCATCTTTGCGATTCCGCCACTGTCTCTCTCCGTCGACGACGACGAGCAGACGCATATAGGCCCCTTCCTCTCCTCCACCGCGTTATTACACGAGAC